>OZ038506.1:6630774-6648274 GCA_964036315.1 Acanthosepion esculentum
CTCTTCTTTCTTTCTTTTCAATTTGTCTTTCTTTTTCGTTTCTTTACGTCTCTCTTTCTTTTTTCTTTCTTTTCAATTTGTCTTTCTTTTCTTTGTTTTTTTACGCCTCTCTTTCATTTCTCTTCTTTCTTTCTTTTCAATTTGTCTTTCTTTTTCGTTTCTTTACGTCTCTCTTTCTTTTTTCTTTCTTTTCAATTTGTCTTTCTTTTCTTTGTTTTTTTACGCCTCTCTTTCATTTCTCTTCTTTCTTTCTTTTCAATTTGTCTTTCTTTTTCGTTTCTTTACGTCTCTCTTTCTTTTTTCTTTCTTTTCAATTTGTCTTTCTTTTCTTTGTTTTTTTACGTCTCTCTTTCTTTTTCTTATTTCTTTCTTTTCAGTTTGTTTTTCTTTTCTTCGTTTCTTTACGTCTCTCTCTTTCTTTCTTTCTTTCCACTTCATTTTTCACTCTTTCTGTATTCTTTCAATTTATCTTCTGCAAATCTTTTTCTTTCTATTCAATTTGTTTTTTTTTTTTATTGTCGTTGTTCCTTTCTTTTTTTCTCTCTTTTTGGCTTTGTTTCTTTCTTTATTTCTGCCTTTCTTACTTTTCAATTTCTCTCTCTTCTTCCTTCATTTTTCCTTTTCTCGTCTTTTTGTTTAACTCATTTTTCTTTTCTTTCTTTCTTTCTTTCTTTTTTCTTTCTTTCTTTCTTTCTTTCTTTCTTTTTCTTTCTTTCTCTTCGCTTCATTTTTCTCTTTTTAATATTGTTTCAACTTTATTGTCATTTTTCCAGTTTTTTTTCCTCTCTTTTTATCCTGCTTTTCTTTCACACTTTTTAAAACTTTCTTCCCTATTCTTTTCATATTTTCTTCCGTACCCGTTCATATCCCCCGCCTCTGTCCATGCAATTTTTCTTCTCTTTTTCTTGCCCCAATCCCAAAATCTCTCTAATCCACCAAGCAAGAACCACCATCACCGAACACTCTGTAAATCAGCTAATCACCAAAAGAACCTGTTCTTCACTCACCCAGGCGGCCAGACACAGAGACTTCAAGACTCGTTCGCTTATAATACTTGCTTCTCCGTGGGTGGGTCTCTGTTAAACGCAAAATGTGAATCGGTTCGGTGCCCCAGGGAAAGACTTTGTCTTTTATTATTAGTAGTATTTCATAAGGCGAGAAAATCGGCACCCTGGTGTTTAGGGTCATTGTCATAGCCAAGGGAAGTGTGGACAATCGACTCATCAAGGCTTATTTTATTTTATTTCTTTATTATTTGTCTTTAACGAGAGAAATAGATCTTGCGATTATATTGTCACCTCCGGTGCCGAAAGAGTGATCAAGCAAGAGGAAGTAATGCGGTTGAGGTGGCATAGACACACTCTTGGTTATTTGAGGATGCACTGCTTTGTGTGCCTGTATGTGTGCGTGAGTGAGTGAGTGATTGTGTATATGTATGCGCGCACGCGCGTGTGTGTGTGTGGGGGGGTCTGTAATTAATCTCTATTGGTAATAGTAATATTAGCCGTTTCCTTACAAAGAAACATTTGGCATTTATTGACCGAGCAGCCAGTGCTGCTGCAGATTAAAATTTATAAAATCTTTCTATTAAAACTATTTTTTCAGGAAAACAGGTTTCTTAGATCGACAAAGGCTTTTGCCTTTCTAGCGTTTTGCTTGAAGTAGTGTGGAAAGTCAACAGCAATCATTATTCTTTCTTTCAGTTACATGCGCCATCTATTTTGTTTGTTACTCTTGAAAGTTCTCAATTGATGTGATTTCTGTTATCTGGTACAGTTCTTTGTGTGTGATTCTGTAGCGTCAATCCATGAGGTTCGAAGAAGGATGGCCGTCGTTAATACCTACTTGCTTCATTTGCTCGAGGACATTTATAACCATCTATCTGATAAAGCGGTTGTATACGGCTGAGAATTTAAATATTTCTGAACGACTCCGGTGTCAAGAATGGCATCCATATAAAAGTCAGGTTTTAATGAGACTATTTAAGAACATAAATCGAGGTTTTAGATTAATGTTTTGGTTTTGTAGCAACTTGTGGTGTTGTGGAAAACTAGCCCTAGCGCAGCTTATTCAGTTTCCTTATTTCTTATACTAAATTTGTTTTAACTGATCCATATACCGAAATACGTATTTGAAGTGTATAGTATTGACGTATATCCATTAGACAGGTTGTGTGGGGCCGTTGACTTGCACTCAGTTTGAAAGTTGGGTTTTGAGATGATAAATAGTAACACAAAATAATTTTTCCGGATCCTTACCGTTTTTTGAGGAAACTAGTTTGAAGATTAAGTTTAGTTTCAAAATCGTCACGTTGCAATTTCATTCCAGTAACCAGTGAAAGCCTTTGAACACAGGCTTATAAAAGTTATGATTTACTGAAGCTTTACAAATCGTATATGGACAAGATGCATGGCATAAGGACATTATTACTAAATCATTGCGCCATCAAATAAAACCTTCATCTACTTGAAAGAGAAATTATACTGAACAATATAGCTATGTTATGGTGTAGCTTTTACACAGTTTTTACTTATCGAATGCAATAAAATTAAGGCCCAATAATCTCTCAAGGCACGATTCGTATGAAACAGGTCACTGGTTAATTGAGGCAGTTTTTTTTTTATTTGTACTGAATCTTTAGAAAAGAAATCAAACAAATCCAATCCATTTATGAATAAGAATTCTCTTTGTTTAATTCTAGATTGAATACGATGTTAACTTCTACGAGAAAATAAAATTGACCTACTAAAACAATAGGGCAGGTCGATTTTGGAATCATGGTTTGCACTCCATTTAAATGCTGGGGGTTTAACATGTTAAATAATAATACAAAATATTTTTTTTCAAAAACATTATCTGTTTTTGAAGAAACGTGTTTAAAGATTAATTTTCGGTTCAAAATCGTAGCGTTGCAATTTCATTCCGATGATCAGTGAAAGCCTTATAAAATTTCAAATTTGTAATTTATTGAAGCTTTACAAATTGTATATGGGCAAGATGCATGGCATAAGGACATTATTACTAAATCATTGTGCCATCAAATAAGACCTTCATCTACTTGAAAGAGAAAGTTGGGATTGCTATGAATTGAGTGTGTAATCAGAAGGTTTTTTTGTTTTAAGATGATAAGTTTGAAAGCATGTTCTTCATATTAATCACAACAATATTAAGCATAGACATACAAGTTGAATAAATCTCAAGGCAAAATTGAACAAGAAACAACGATAGTCATGAATTCAATTAGAAAATATCGAACATTTATATACAATTAATACAATTGGAAAAAGCTTGTGTTTTGGTTATATGAAAGTTGACGAAGTGTAAATTAAGTATGTTAATGAATTACAGTTCAGCAATGTTCAATTGTTGAAGAAATGTTCAAATAGAATAAGAAAGGAAAATTTATCAAAAAGGTAATTTAGGTAGTAAATATGCGAGATTAAAGTAGGATGTGTTTTTCTTATTCTTCCAGAGTTTTTTTTTTACCTTGGACTGTCTTTTGTGTGTCTTTTGTTGAAATTACAATTTCTATTTAGTAGCGTAAATGAACACTTTTTAAGAAAGTTGTAAGGGACTTAGAGAGAGAATGATATTGGTGGTTGAGTCAGCAGTTGACGCGCGAATAGTTTCTTATGTCAAAATAGTGATACGCGTGGATTCGTGTGGCATCTCTCTGAAGCTGAGTTACTGACTGGTGAATTGGACTGAAATTTGTCCTTTTATATGTTTTGGGAAGTCAAAGTAGGCTCCAGCGAGCTTGACGGAAAAAAGTAGATTTTCGACAATCGATACACATTTTGGTGTCGTCTCGACCAATAAAAAGTCGAGTTTCGCAATGTGAGGTGTTGATTGGTTAAAACTGATTCTAATGGAAGAGTGTATTTTTTACGGAGGTGAGTAGAAAATATGGACGATTCTATAAGAAACTATACTGAACAATTTAGCTATATCATAATGTAATATATTATACAATGCAGTAGTTTTAGTGCGATTTTCAATAAACAATGCAAATTTAAAACATTTTGCCTTATAATTTATACTCAGCAGTATTATGGTGTTATGTACACTTTTATCTATTTTTTGTTTTTACTAATTATAATCTAACAAATGATCTAACAGCTCTTATTCATTGAGTAGCTTTTTGTAATCTTTTACATTTTTTACGCAGTTTTTACTTATCGAATACAGTAAAAAAATGTTTATTTTTCATGTGGTGATTCATAATTAAAATTCTGGTTTGGATATATTTTCTATCCTATATACCTAATACAAAAGTATCAACTTTATTTGGATTTTTCTTGAAATAGTAAAATTTTGAAGTCAGTTCGTAAGCTAAAAACTTCAGAAATTAGATATTTCTGTATATTTTTCAGATTATTTTAACAGTAAATGCTCAAAAATTGGTAAAAAACTATAAATCTAATTTTTGGTGTCAGTACTTATCGTATGAAATCCCAACTTTCAAACTGAGTTCAATGATGATTTTCTAAAGAAAATGAAAAACGCGGGTATATATTTTGGCGTGACGTCTCTTGGTACTCGACACTAATAACGGATTGTTTAATTCTATGAAGCAATTGTGATCGAGTTTAGACATCACTTTACGATAAGTTTCCTTCAAACATACAACGAAGCTTACCCTGGGGTAGCATAAGGCAGGTGAACAAAGCTGAAAATTGTTTACTCGTTCTTGGTGGGGGGCTTATTCACCCCTCTGATGTCTCTTTCCCCACAGACGTAACATTTCAAGCCTATCGCTATTCCATGGCTAATGTTCAGATGAGCTTCATCTTTTGGTTCCACCTTTTCTGCTAAAGCAATCTCTGCATTTTCCACGGAGCCGAATTATCCTTATTTCCCAAGAATTACTACTTCAGGGAAAATGTTCAGGCATGTATATTTTAGTAAACGCTACATTCTTAACCACTTTAAGGCAAGAGTCAATTTTTATATATCCTCCCTATCTTCATTTCCTAACAACTCTCTTATTCATATCACATACATTATTAATCCATATCATTATAAATTTAACATTGAGTGGCTCTTGAGCCTTATATTGTGGGATTTTGGTTTAAAAGAATCGCTATCAACAATCAGTGTTTTTAGCTCGATAGTCGCCACTCACGCAACCTGTTTGCGTCAGGTGTAGCTATGCGCATGTGGGGTTCACGCAGAATATGTCTAGATATTTTTAGCTTTTAGAAGCTTTTAAAAAACATTGAATTTTACGTGCAAAAACTGTTTCGGCTACTTTTTGAACGTTAATCACTGTAGTTTGGAAATTTAATTTGACTCTTGAAAAAATTAGAAAACCAATAAAATTATTGAAAATCGATATAGTATCGATCGAAAAGTATTGATTTTAACAGGTTTCAACAATTTCCACAAAGTTATATAAAAAATTTTAGGTTTTACAAACTTTTGAATAACATTGAATTTTACGTGCAATAACTGCTTCGGCTACTTCTTCAACGTTAAAATATGTCAAGAACCGGTTGCACTGCCTTAACGTAACTTAGTAACGAATCAGAGAGGACGGTGCTGCGCATGCATGGGCATACATTCACCTATAAAGTTATTAATTCGGAAGTATGGAAACGTCATTTTTAACGACCAAACGAGCAGATTTTTCTTGTTTTCTGTGGAACGTTTTTATTTATTTATTTTTTGTAAAACACCGCATCACACCAGTTTTGTAAGCCACCCGATACAGTCCAGATTTCTTTTCGCAAAATTTAAACCGCAGTTGAAAGACCGTGGTCGAGATTAAGGAGATCGTGACAAATCAGCTGATGGTGATCGCAAAATAGGACTTAGGAGATAACTAAGGAGCCATTGTCCTACACGCGTGCTACTCTTTTGATCTTTGTTGTTGTTGTTATTATTATCACAATGTTTCGACCGTTGTACCTTCCAGTCTTCTTCAGGTCTATATCGATCTAAGTAACCTACAGGGAATTCCGAACTGAATACTTTATTTAATCTATGTCTCGTCTAGTTCTTATTTAGTACTGTTCAGTTATTGTCCGCCCTGATTCCGATGAGTTCAACCACATCCTGCATGGCCCAGGAATTGAACTCACGATTACTACGTCATCAAATTCCCGAACTAACGTTTTAAGCCACTGGGCTATCTTGTGTCATTTTTTTTAATCATTTCACCCCAAGCAAAGCAATAAATCCACTAAGATGCAAGGGAGTTCCACAAGCGAGAAGTGCGATAGAAGAAAGTGATAGCGACGGTTCCATCTAGCAATTTCAACTGTAAAGTGATGAGACCTTGCCGCCAATCTAATACTGTGTTTAAATTCATAGAATCTAGGTAACACAGGGGAAAGTTCATCAGAACAATTACTATGAAAGTATTTATAGAAAAGACACAGAGAAGCTATAATATGGGGGTGGGGAATGAGAGTGAAGGCGATATGCCAGGTTAGAACCAGTAACATTGCAGATTCTTCTTTGGATTTCATCAAGAGAACCAGACCAGTTGGGAGTAGCAATAAAGCAAGAACGAATGGTAGACTTATAAATATGTAAGATAGAGTCTGGCAAGAACAATTGTCTAGCATGAGATAGTGAACCAACTTCCTTAACTGCAGACATAGCAATTGATTCAATATACTCTTTCCACTTCATGCTTTCTCCTGGAGGTTAGCATCAGCCATACCGATGGACGGTAAAAAGGGTTCTCTCAGACGATTAAAAGAGAGCAGTTTCGTTTTAGGGGCGTTAAAATGAACAAGCCTTTTCTTGTTCCGGGTAGGTCATATTAGCCCTATACAGTGAACCATCTTTCCTAGCTGTAGACTTAGCAATTGATTCAATATAATCTTTCCACTTCAGGTCAGCTGAAAACGTTAGTCTGAGAAGGTGCCGTGAGTCACTCTCCTGGAAGTTAGCCCCAATGATGCTGATGGTTGGCAAAAAGGGGTCTGGGAGCGTTAAAATGGACAAGATATTTCTTTGGATTTTAGGTTATTTTTGAGACTAAAGAACTTCGGATTATTTACCTAACACACACACACACACACACACACACACACACACACACACATATATATATATATATGAAATAATAATAGCTGGCATATTCGTGGCGTATGACATGTTTCATTAAGTTTAAAGGGTTTTGAAGACAGTAGACTGAAGCAGCGTGATCAACTTCATCAAGCTCTGAAGTAGAGACGCCATCAAAATCCTGCTTTAATAAATTTCATCTGTCAGTGTGGCTTTGTTGCCTGAAGCAAGGCTGGGCTAGTATCGCACTTAAGAAAGCACAAATGAAATATGTCTTTCCCTTACCTGATTTTCTCCACAATATCCCCTGTTTGCATGCATAAGTGTAAAACGAAAAGAGCCTTTCTTATATATATGATGTTTTGTTTTTGTTTTTAATCATTTCACCCGAATCAAGGCCGTAAAGCCACTAAGGTACAAGGGGGTATTGAGTGCGAAGGAGTAAGAAAAAGAGAAAAATTATGGAGCGGAAAGAGTAATCAAGAAGACTGGAGTTGGAAGAGAGTTCCACAAGCGAAGAGTGCGAGAAAATAAACTGTTAGCATAGAACTTACAATTATATCTAAACAATTAAACTGTGATTTGATGAAAACTTAGCGCCAATCTAGGTTGGCAGTAAGGTTTCATCAAGCGTTACCGCTTAAATATTTATTTTTCAACATAATCCCCTTTCTTGTGAATGCATTTAATCGGTTAGGGTGGATCTAGCCTTTGTGTCATTTACTATCGAAACTTTTTTTTCAAATCTCACTTATAATTTTAGTTATTTAATATTATTTAAATTGTACGATGAAAAATTCAACTAACTACATGTCTGGCGACGAACATATTCTCCCACTCTGTGATTTTGCGCCGGAAAGCTATTCTCAAAGCTTCAATACGGTTTTATTCAATTCCTTAGCAATAATTAGTCCTGGGTATGACGATAAACTATATCTGGCAGCAAGGCCTCTGATTAGGAGATTGGAGGATTTGAGGAGCGTGGAACCAATTCTTAATAGCTGTTGATTCCAGGTCCACTCTGACTCCTTTTAGAGTCCCAGCTATGGGCAAATAGTGACCCCCCCCCCGAAAAAACAACAAAACAAAAACACTATGAAAGTATAAAAATAAACTTTTATAATAAAAATATTAGCAATACATTTTATATGAAAAGAATTAGCAGCAATACCTATTTATAATAAAATTAACCATACATTTTTAAAGCAAAATGACTAACGATACATTTTATAGTAAATATAATAGAATGACCAACAATACGTTTTATCTGTCGTTGAAGACATACAATTGCGTTAAAAATATATTTAGTTGAAACTATAAAATTATGTTCAACATATTTAGATTTCGGCATTAAATAACCCATAGAGATGTTGATATGCCGTTAAACAAAACCAACCAACTCTTAGCAATAACAGCAAATTCAGATATATTTTGCTTGTTTATATAATACAATTTTCCAATCGTACGAAAATGTATCCACACAAGTCGCATCCCAAATCAACGACTTACCCATTTTAAAAGGAAAAATGGTAATGCCATCCGGCCGCTTTCCATCACCACAGTCGAGGCCTACGGGTTCGATTTGGGAAGGGAACCCAGCTGCATCCAAACCTCTTTTGATAATGTTGTTAATTGCTGCATGCCGTACAAAGTGGCCGGCACTACGACGACAGGAGAGAGGATGCAAACCAAACTCATCGATGGAGGCTCCACATCTGCATCTGTGACGCTCACATAATTTGAGTCCAAGACGGATCGCGACTCCGACCCGAGTGCACTCATCATCTAGAAAGGAACCGGTAGATGAAGAGGGCACGACATTGAATTAATTATTCAGTATTTAATTGAGTTAATTATTCAGTATTTACTGCTAGTTGCTTAAAGGTCGACGAAAACAGCCTTTAAGCTCGATACTAAGTCACTTCCTCTTTAGAGATTTTTTTAATGAAATTATTGGCCAATCAACAAAATGAGACTACCGTGTAATTAACAAACTCCAACGGCATTTAACATTATTTATTTCTTCTTATCCCTAATCCTCAGGAGTCGAATGTTAACTAATTTTTGAACATACAAGCTGCAATCATGTATGTTCAAAATTTAACATTTGAACATACAAGCTTGCAGATAATATAGGTAATTTTGGCACAAAATAATATCCGTGATCTAAAGTTATTTCATAAATAATTTCAATACAAATACATATGCTAGTATTTTCCGATATAAAAATTATGTAATCGTTTTTCCTATTTAAAAATTTATAATAATTTTTAGATATGAAAAAATGTGAAATAATTTTTCTAGCTGTAAATACGTAAAGATTTATTTTTATATAAAAATATAGAATTAGTTTATATATATATATATGTATATATATATATATATATATATATATATATATATATATATATATGTATATATATATATATATATATATATATATATATATATATATATATATATACAGGGTGTCCATAAAGTTCGTGTGCACTTTAAAAAATTTATAACTTTATTTGTATTTGCGATAGAAATAATTTGTAAAAAGGATTAGAAAGAAGTAAATCTATATTTTTTTAAGGTTTTATTGAAATTTTATTTAAGTTTCCACATGTCCTCCATCATTAGCAATACAAAGGGTAATACGATTTTGCATCACATTAGTTATTTTAGCTATACTTAAAACTAGGTACATTAAACTTTATAACATTTTTTACAGATTATTTCTATCGCAATTACAAATAAAGTTATAACTTTTTAAATGTGCACACGAACTTTATCGGCCATATTGTGTATGTATGAATTAAAAGCAAGAGTATTGCTTCTGTAGACAGAAGTCACCAGAGTAAACTGTGTTGTCGTTGTTATTGCAGACCCCACTTACCAAGTTGCGACAAATGAAACGCTAAAAAGTACAATACAGTTTTGTAGTGAAATCACCAGCAATACATTTTTTTAAAAAATCACCAGCAATACATTTTTTAAAATTGCCAACAATACATTTTATCATTTATAAACTATATATCTAAAAAAAACTTACGTTTGTCCTGAAAGTAAAAAATTATGTACAAAATATATGTAGTTGATGGTATAAAATTGCGTATAAAATATTTATGTTTCAGCATTAAATAACCCATAGAGGTGTTGATATGCCGCAAAAGAAAAGCCAACAAACAAGCAAACCATATACACGTATGCAATCATTTTTCTATACCAAAGATATGAAATCATTCTTTCTTTATTAAAATATATGGAAATCGGTTTTATATAAAATATACAATAATTTTTCGATACAAAAATATGTTATCATTTTCGAAATAAAAATATGTAATGATATTTTTTCAAAATAAAGATTTAATTTCACGTGTATCATTATTTTGAGAAGGAGCGAGTGATTTCCCCTCTTTATAATGCTGATACGATTTTCTTTTAGAGCTTTTATAACAAGCTCACAGAGAAATAGGATCACTATTACCGGGGTGAGTAGGAAAGCAGCCTCCACGCTATTATCACTGCGTTACAACTTGGACTGGAAATTATTTCATTCTGCAAGTTAGACAATTTTAACAGTATTGCACTAACAGAAATAACGCTATTATTTGACGTCTTTGACACTTTACAGCAATAAGCAGACCCCAAAATAAATACAGGCCGGTCCGAAAGTCGTGTCACCTCTATATAATATAATTTTCAAGTTTCGTGGCTGACACGAGCTCCTACTGTTTGGAAGAGAGGCTGCTTACAAGTGTATGGACACATAATCGTGTGCATTCTGTCAAGAGCATAGAGGATGTGTGACATAATTTCACGGCAAGATTCGGCAAAGCAGCTCCTCCGAAGAGGACGACACTGCGATGGGAACAAAAACTGTTTCTCGCATGATCAGTTAAGGACAAACCGATGACAGGATGACCCTCAAAGCGAAGGAACGCACGCGTAGAGTTGGAGGCATCTGTTCCAAGATCACCCCAAAAAGTCACTACTATTGTTTTGGTAGGTGGGGTCCAAAACATTTGGACCACCCTGCAGATCTTGTTGCTAGTGAATAATGAGCATTTCACTCTTAGTTATTGTCAGAGTTTTCAAAGGGTCCCTTGGTTGGGATAGACCAGGTTGCAGCATTATACAACAAATCGTAAAACAGTGTAAAATACTGTGGTCACCCATTTAATACAGACTATACATAACATTGCTTAACCTTTGTAATTAAGATACCACCCAAATTTTCTCTTGATTTGATTTTTATTAGCGTGGACTTAGCTGTTGATATTGGATTTTATGAACGAAAAACTTTTCTTTTTTTTTTTTTTTTTTTTTTCATAAAAGGTCACTCTTTCATAACTGCCTCGGGACTGTCTTGCTTTAGTTTCGTTGCTCAAAAAGAAATGAGAGTTATCGAGCCAAGTGAACGGCATCGAGAGTGTATGGAAGGCGAAAAGGAATCAGTCCGGCGCGATGGGTGTTCCAGCCAACGGCTCAAGTTTTACTATCAAGCTGTCTTAGTCGATATGCTTCGTTATTAATAAGGATCCTGCGACGCCATCATTGTTAAGTTTACATCGTCAATTACTCTTTTAATCTCATGTCATTTTGTCGCTCGTTTTGTTTTGTGTATATACATTAAGTACCAGTCACGCACCCTTTACCTTTCTCTTCGAAATTCTTTCTTTCTTTCTTTCTTTCTTTCTTTCTTTTCAACCCTTTCCTTTCTGGATTTTCTTTCTTTTTATCTTTAATTTGTCTTTTCTTCCTTTTTCTTTTTCTATTTCTTTTTGCCTTATTGTATTTCTTTTGTTTCTTTTGAATTTTTTCTTATTTGACTTCTAAATTCCCTTGTTCCTTCCTTGCGACAATTCTTTCTTTCTTTCTTTCTTTTTCTCCTCTAAATTTCCGTCCCAGTTTTTAAATTTTTTCTTTCTTTTTTAGAAAATTCTTCCTTCTTTATTTTCTTTATTTTACCCTCTGAATTTCCGTCAGTATTTAAATTCATTCTTTCTTTCTTTCTTTTTTCTTTCTTTCTTTCATTCATTCATTCTTTCTTTCTTTCTTTCTTTCTTTCTTTCTTTCTTTCTTTAGATGAATTTCCTTTTTTTCGACGTTTTTGTTTGTAATTTTTTTTATCTTTTCAATTGAAAACGCTTTCGTTCCCAAACCACCTTCCTTCTTTCCTTCTCTTCATTTCTTTCTCCTTTCTTTCTATTTCCATTCTTCTCTCATTCCCTTACAAACTCTCTCTTTTCCCATCCTTATTCTAACTCAGTCTCACGCCATCCCCACCCACCCTCTGCCCTTTCTCCTTTCGTCCCTTCCTTCTTTGTCATCATAATCTTATAATAACTGTATTCTTTACAAGAAAACCAACGGGTGAGCTACCGAGAATAACAGGAGCTGAAAAGAACTGGGCGGTTTCGTCGTCCGCCTTCGACTTCCTCCCACTTGTTTTCCAGCTTGTTATTTTATCTTCTTCACCTCCTCCCAGCTCCGCCTACTCGGCTCGAACCCCTGCAGCAAACGACGCTTTGCCACCCTTTCTTGTTAATGACACTACTTCCTTTGTACGCCCTTTAAACTCCTCGGCCGGTTCTTTTGTTTCCTCGATAAGAAGAATAAAAAGCACGAGAGGAAAGACTGGAAGAAATCACAATGATGATAAGAAGAAAATGAGATGAGACGCCACACCATGGAGAAATGGTTAGCAAGATAATCTCGCAGACCATTAAAGTTCGATCCTCACTGGGAACCCTATACGCGTGTCCTTTTGCAGTTGTTGTTGTTCTTCTTCTTCTTCTTCTTCTTCTTCTTCTTCTTCTTCTTCTTCTTCTTCTTCTTCTTCTTCTTCTATGTGCTGTTCCTTCAGGGCGTAGACGATCATGGCTCTCCACAGTTTTCTACCCTTTGTAGGTCTTGACGATATTTGTCTTACTCAAATGTCAGTATCCAATAAAAATAATGTTTAAATAATTATATATATATATGAATCTGTTCCTATCTATCTATCTATCTATCTATCTATCTATCTATCTATCTATCTATCAATCTATCTAATTCTGTTCATATCTATCTATCTATCTATCTCATTCTGTTCATATCTATCTATCTATCTATCTATCTCATTCTGTTCATATCTACCTATCTATCAATCTATCTATCTTTCTCATTCTGTTCATATCTATCTATCTATCTATCTATCTATCTATCTATCTATCTATCTATCTATCTATCTGTCTATCTATCTATCTATCTATCTATCTATCTTTCTCATTCTGTTCATATCTATCTATCTATCTATCTATCTATCTATCTATCTATCTATCTATCTATCTATCTATCTATCTGACTAGCTAGATAGCCAGCTAAAGTCACCTACAGTTTAATTTATAACTTATAGATACATTCCGAGAGCAACTTCCATGTATCAACCAACGTTCTTGTATTTTCTTCCTCTCGCGCGTCGAACGAGAAAGAGAAGCACTCGCAATACACACATACACACACAAACGCACGCACACACACACATATATATATATATATATATATATAACCCTATCTATATATATATATATATATATATATATTTCTTAATACTAGAAGCGTTACTTTTAGTTGGTATATGCGTTTGAGTTGCTGTGACTGTTTTACTTTATTAATCAGTGCAATTAATAAATCCCGGCCTAAACTGAGGAAGGCCGGCTCTAATTTCATTGTTTAAGAAAATCAAATTTAAAAAAAAATCATGTAGCAACTCAAACAAGTGAAGCCATTAAAAATAGCTCCATAGGATGAACAAATAATGTCGGATAAATATCCTTGAAGAAAAAAAATAAAAAGAAAAAAATAAATATATATATATATATATATATATATATATATATATATATATATATATATATATATATATATATATATATATTTATTTTTTTCTTTTTATTTTTTTCTTCAAGGATATTATAAAAACGCTTAAACACTAATATTCTATGGTCATAATTTATTCGATTGAAATCGTAAATACGATCCAATTCATCAGACCTATAAATTCAAAAAGAAAGCATAAAAAACTTTTTATAAGGGAAAGGAGCAATATATTGATAATATTAGTGGTAAATATCCACATACATATGCATTTATCTATCTATCTGTCTATCTATCTATCTATCTATCTATCTATATATATATATATATATATATATATATATATATATATATATATATATATATATATATATATATACAGGGTGTCCATAAAGTTGGTGTGCACTTTAAAAAATGTATAACTGACGTTCTTTCATCGATTCGGATCGTTGACGGGATCTATCTGAGTATATGACGTGAAGGATTTCGCATTAAGGCAACAGTTAGCCTTGCTTGATAGGCAAAGGTCATTCGTGGCCCACTGGGTTAAAAATATCTATGTATCTATATATGGCATGTGTTTATGCGTTTCTACGTCAACAGAAGATTCCCTATATAGAGATATACTGAAATGGGCATTTCTACATAGTGAGGTGTTCTGTAGTAGAAATTGAATTTTATGTGATGTTTAAGTTTACAAAAAAAAAAAAAATTAAATATTTAAAACGAATATTTAATATTCGTTGAATATAAACAAGAAAATGAAGAAGAAATCGTGCTTAATATTTTATATTTACAATATACAGAGTGTAACAGCAAAATTGTCCAAATCGTGTAACAGCAAAATTGTCCAAATTCTTAGATTAAGCTTTGAACCGTTGTATCTTAGAACTTATTAAAGATATCTTACTGGAATTCTCCGAGGTTTTTATAACACCACTGGACTCTACTTTGAGCAATGATAATGTATAATTACTCTCCAAGCTTAACAGAAGAATCGTGATGAAATCGATCATAAACGAAAATTACATGTTCATCATTAATTAATCATAGCTAAGGATCAGAAGCTCATGAAGGATTGAAATAAAGTTCATATATATATATATATTATTCCAGGATCATTTTCCAACTTATTCGAGATGATTTTCGTCTTCTCTAATCTTCTAAGTTTCTGTCCTGGAGCAACAAGTCGTCTCACAGGTTTCACGTACGATTTCATTTTTAAGTCTTTTTTTCATTGTTCTTTGGAATGTCATAGCTGGAACTCCTCTCTCACGTGCCAAACGTCTCATGGATTGAGTTGGATCTTTTCTAATTGATCTCTTTAGCTCTAACTTGAAATGATGATCCCTCTTCCCGTTGTGACCTGCTCCAGTTTTCCTCTCTACTGTTTATTCACAGTTCTCTTGAAGATGAAAGCCAGAGTATGAATGTTGGTAGCATTACTAAATGCTTGAATGATCATTTTCCTCTCACCATTGCTCAGGCTTTATCAATTTATTTTACATAAATACGCAGTGGAAAATGTCATGATACCATTTCTGATTTTAAATCGCTGGTTGAAACCCGATAGGAAATGAGTGTGCAATAAAAATCAACGATCATACAACAGAATTCAAGGGAAATAATAATAATAACAATAATAATAATAATAACAATTGGCTAGTTAACTTTAGCATCTCAAAAACAAAACTGCTCTCTATTACTCATCACAGAGAACCATCCCTGCCCCCCCCCCCCATTAGAATGTCTGACACTCAACTTCACGAGAGCTCCTCTTTTCGACTACTCGGCCTCACATTGACTGCTGACCTGAGATGGAACAAATACATTGAGTCAATAGCTTCGTCCACCGCAAGGAAAGTTGGCTCCCTGTGCCGTGCCAGGAAATTTTTCTCGCCGGAGTCAATCCTTCAAATCTACAAATCAACCATTCGCCCTTGCATGGAGTATTGATGCCATATATGGTCTTGTGCCCCTTATATTTGTCTCAAGGTTTTTGATAAGATCCAGAGACGGATATGCAATGTAATTGGCCCTGATCTGGCATCTCGTCTGCAGTCGGTCTCTCAAAGACGTGCCGTCGCCTCCCTCTGTCTTTTTTACAAATACTTTCATGGTAACTGCTCCGATGAGCTGCTTTCGCTGGTTCCCAGACTTCATGAATTTAAGCGTTCAACTAGGCTGGCATCTCGCTCACACCCTTTCACTGTCGAAACTGTTAAATGTAGCCGTCTCTTCTACTCCAATAGCTTCATGTTTCGTACCTCTCGCCTGTGGAACTCCCTACCCTCTTCATGTTTCCCTGATAGCTATAATCTCCAACTATTCAAATGTAATGTCAATCGACGTCTCTAGATGCCCTGATCTATCCCCTAACCCTCTCTTCATCCTTTCCTCTATCACTCCTATTTGCTCTCGCTCCAACTCTCTGTAACCCCTTGCGTGCTAGTGACTTCTCGCCTTGCTTGGGGTGAAATTATTAAAAAACAATAATAATCTAAAAAATGTGTAGCTGGAGCCCTCGGATTGATTGAAAAAGATTCCAATAGACTCACTGAAGAGATTCCTAGTAGCCCATGACTTAAAGAAATACAAAAAGTGTTCTCACGAGTACAGACCACATTTCACGAAGGGCTTTATCGATGTAAAATATGTTTTTTTTTTAAATTGCTGAGTGGAAAATGTCATGACGCCATTTTTGACCTTTGGTCTCTGGGCGGGACCCGAAAAGAAATGTGTAAACGCCAGAAAAAGTAAATAAAACAATAATAATATTAATAGATATCCAGAAACAATTGACCATCTTGTATCAGGTTTCACGGTGTTAGCACTCACTGAATATAAAACTCGGCATGATAGAAGGGGGCTAATATCTGAAGTGGAAAATATGCAACTTTTACAGGAAGAAAACTGCAAGAATCTGGTATGAACACCACCCAGGACCTGTTTATGGGCCTTTACAATACACACAGACAGAACAATCACAGCTAATCGCCCACATATCGTGATTAAAGACCAAAAGAACAGAATTTGCTTTTCTTAGTGGGTCTCTCTCTGTCTTTTCTACAAATATTTTTCATGGATACTGCTCTTTTTTCCCTGGTGCCCCGAAGTAAATTTAAGCGCGCATCTAGGTCCCACCCTTTTACTGTTGAAATAGTTAAATGTAACCGCCGTTTCTACTCCAACAACTTCTTTTCTCGCACTTCCCGCCTGTGGAACTCCCTTCCGTTTATTGCTTACTTGATAACTAAAATCATCAAAAATTTAAATGCAGCTTCAATCGCCATCTTCTATCTTCTTGAAACCCATTCAGCTTTTATCCTTTCCTCACCCCAACCCATACCCAGTTTTTCCCCCACTTTCACTCTCTGTAGCCGCCTGCGTATTCGTGGCATTCTCGCCTTGCTTGGGGTGAAATGATTTTAAAAAATCAAAAAGAATACATTAGCAACTTTACTTGCTAATGAGATATTCCCTGGTTATGATAAAAGGGAATATGTTTTTTGATGAGATCAGGTTGACTAATCGATAAATACTTTAAATCAAATTCTGATTTATATTATAGATTAGGTTTTAGTTGTCTTAAAGTATATATATATATATATATATATATATATATATATATATA
>OZ038506.1:6650774-6660774 GCA_964036315.1 Acanthosepion esculentum
ATATATATATAAAAACATACATATACATGCATACACATACATATATATATATAAAATTTCCAAGAGGATAGAATCCAGGTAGAACTCAATGTCCAGGACAGAGTAAGGATATAATATAAAAAGGCTCAAACAGTAAAATTCCATGGTTATATTTTATTACATTGGAATCGTAAATACGATCCATTTCATCAGACCTACAATTTCAAAAAGAAATGAGAATATACAGTGGTGTTACATATATATATATATATATATATATATATATATATATATATATATATATATATATATATATATATATATATATATATATATATAACACCACTGTGTGTATATGTGTGTGTGTGTATAAACTTTCACCAAAGTATCTAACTAATCATGCTATGGTTAATGAGCTGATCTCAAAGCCGGTGATAATGAATTCCTATCTCTTTTGAGGCTCTGTAAATGTTTTTCTGACGTTAGACAAAATAAAACCTGCCATGAACTTATATAAATCGTTAATATTTTCAACAATCTCTCTTTTAATTGGCCCACTCCTACCTGGAGCTTTTTGCTACACCCCGAGAAAGAGAAGAAATTAATTGAACTCCTAACGTAATGCTTGTTTAAATCCTTTATTAAAAGACGACGACGGGCCTTTTGCAGGCTTTCGAATATAAACGATTATTTCGCGCCACTGGGACTAGTCCGCTTCCTTGTCTGGGCCTCTCCTTCAGTCAGCCTCTCGTAATTTACGTGAGATATCGTACTGTCTCGTCTTGGCTAATGACGTTAGCCGGTGGTCAGCGAAGTTTTGCCCGATTGACCACTAACTCTAATGGATAGTTGTGAGATTCGGGGATAATGAAATCGTCGACGTGACCAATGCGTCAAAACTCTTTCGAAATAACTCGCAAACATGCAGACTCACTTGTTACCGAAGTGAAACGAAAGAAAAGGTGGGGATAAAAGGAAATATAGTTATTTAGTGTCTGTCTGCTTGCTGGGTGGGTGGGTCTAAGAAAAATGGCGCTGTACTTAATATAGCTGCAGCTTTCCGGGTTTAGAGTATCAACAATATTATTTTATTCAATTATATATTTACCATCTTGTCTTGTTGCAACTCTTTTTTTTTTACAATGATGTTCACCCTGTACAAGGCCCAAGAGCCACTCGAGGTAGAGGCTTACATACGAGAGGTACACTTTATGGGGATATCTGCAAACGATAACGGTTGACTATAGACATGAACAGTTTAAGATTGTAGTGATCAGGGAAGTATCCTCTTGAGAGTCGGTTCCACAAAGCGGCGGTTCGTGGGAAGAAATTGCTCGAGGGGAACTTCCATCTCACCAGTGGAATACGAAGGGAATGAAGGTGGTTCGCTACAATGGGCGTGACATGGTGGGTCTTAGCCTTGAAGGTTAGAACTGGTGGAACTGAGGTATGTAGTTCGTCTGAGCACTTTCCATGGAAATAGCGATAGAGCAGCTAGAGGCTTGCAACGTTTCGTCTGTAGGAAAGGGGTTTGTAGCGTGGAAAATAATTTGTCACCCACAAGGACGCGGAGTTGCTTTTGGACTCAACAGCTCCATATATGACAGCAGTTCTCCATTTTAGGTCTGGTCTCGCTCTCGTAAAGGTAGAAGGAGTTAGGTAATTACCGGAGCGGTACAGGGAACCGATCATTTTCCCAGCATCTTTAGCCATAGATCGTATATACAACATTCACTTGAAGTCTGGGTTGAGGCCCAAGAGCGCTCAAGGCACGGAGTCTCCCTGAGAGTAAGCTGTTAGATTGAAACTCACCAATGGAATACGAAGGGAATGAGGGTGGTTCGCTACAATGGGCGTGGCATGGTGGGTCTTAGCCGTGAAGGTTAGAACTGGTGGAACTCAGGTATGCTATGGAAATAGCGGTAGAATCAGCAAGTGCTCTTAGATATCTTTTGAGTAAAATTCCGCCGGTTTTGATGTGAAAAAAGCCCCGACGAATCTATTTTTGATTAAAGAAAATTTCCCCCATCAAAAGCGTTTTGAAGGGATCGAAAATGTAATAATCGGTTGGTACAAGGCCAGCTGAATATGGCGATATGAGAAAGAACAGCCAAGAGGCTCCGTGCCTTGAGAGACTATTGGGTCTTAAACATGATCTCAAGTGGGACTCGTATATACGAGCCATCGGCGAGGATGCAGGTGAAAGGGTTGGCCCTCCAGCCAAAAACAAAACTCTGAAAGTATAAAAATACATTTTTATAGTAAAAATACCAGTAATACATTTTACACATGTGTGCAAATTAATTAAATAATAAAAAAAGAAGAATTCCGTTATTATTTACTACTTTTTCGTATTTTTCTAATGAAACATGACCCAGTGCACATGTTAGTATTTCGTATGTCAATTCCACGAAGTCATTCCTTGCAGATTGACCACAGATTCTCGATTGGATTTAAATCAGGAGTGTTTCCGGGCCAGTCTTTGATTTACTCACTGTCAAGGCTTGGCAGTGTGGTCGTGCAGCGATCTTTCGTACACTTCTTTGGAGTAACGTCCATCACAGACAATGGCCGTATAACAACTAATCGACAGTCGAGACAATAGTGTCTGCGCGTGATAAAAGTCTGATGCAATCACGGATGAAGTAATATTTTTCAAGGCCAAACAAATTTCATCATACTCCCCGAAAATAGATTCATTATACTTCACACCACGGCAAATGACCTAATCTGAGAAAAAAATAATAATCGATTACACCCCGTCATTCCAGTGGGCCTAAAACTGACCACATATTGAAAGAAAAGAAACTAAAGCAGTTGCTTCAATTAATTTGCACAAGGTGTATATATATATATATATATATATATATATATATATATATATATATATATATAACAATACAAAAATGACCAACCCTACAATTTCTTAAAGAAATCAAACTGTATTCCAAAATATAACTTCAATGAAGCTACAACTTCAGTAAGAACCTGACTCCATATGACATCCTCTACCCTTAAAAATGCGAGATCAGGCCAAGAATTGAGTATTGTCGTCATATTTGGTTGGGAGCTGCCCAGACCGCACTTTCCAGCTTCAATAGAGTCCAGAAGCTTCTCCGAGTCTTTGTTGGGAATGAATTATTTTCCACCTCTCTCTCACAGGCGGGATGCGGCAAGCCCCTCTCTGCTTTACCGCTACTTCGACGGCAAGTGCTCGCGCGAACAACATTCCTTGGCTCCGCCAGTTCAAACCATCACGGCGATGACACGCCATGTCGCTTACATAGTAGCAAACCACTTATATTCATCGAAATTTTCCTGGCCTTTGGAACGTATCGCATGAGAGCAATGAAGATATTTCTCAAAAATATTCGCGTTTTAAATCCTGACATTTTCTACTGAGTATGTCTGTATAACAAAAGAGAAAAAGATTCCACCCATTTTACAAAGATAACGCCCTTCGGAATGTATGACATCTACTCGTGAGTACATTTTCTTTGCAATGTTTTTAAGGCATGATCTTCCAGGAATCCCTTCAATGAGTCTATCGGGACCTTTTCCAATCAATCCGAGGGTTCCCTCTACAACTGTAATTATTGATGTACTCATGTGCCACATTTTTGAGATTTCGATTTCAAGATCCTTGTAAGTTGGTAGTTTTCGAAGATCTTCAAAGACACATTACAGTCTGCGGGGACTGCCATGTCGATAAGAAAGCACATTCTGTTTTTGTGGTTTTTGATCACGATGCCTGGTCTATTAAATTTGTTCTACCTGTGCGTATTGTAAAGTTCTATTAGTAGTATTACTATTATTAGTAGTACTATTAGTACTATTATTACGTAATCTTGATTAAGTACTATTGATTAAGTACTCCAAATTACGAATTTAAATTTAATTTTTGTTTACATTTTAACATAAAAGAATATTTGTTATGGCTGGCGTAATGTGATTTTTAGATTTCTATTTGAAGATCCTTGTATTTTGATAGTTTTTGAAGATCTTCAAAGATACATGACACTCTGCGATTAGCTTTGATTGTTCTGTCTGTGTGTATTGTAAAGTCCGATAAAATTGTTATTAGGTAATACTTCCATTCATTACTTTTTGGTGCTTTTAATGAAAATTATGCGTTTGATAAATACAGCGGTGTTTATAATACTGCTTTAAAAAATAGCGGTTACAAGTACGCTGAAATCAAGTATAGAAAATATGATGATAGTGGTTCAAAGAAAAGAAATAGGAAAATTATTTAGTACACTCCCATTTAATCAATTAGTCAGTACTAAGTCAGGCCAGAAATTCCTCCATTTAATTGATAAACATCTCCCTAAAAGTAACCCTCTTAGTAAAATATTTAACACTAAAGCTAAGTTATAGCTGCACCGATAATCTTGAGAAGATTATCAAGAAGCAACACTAAAGCTAAGTTATAGCTGCACCGATAATCTTGAGAAGATTATCAAGAAGCATAATAATAAAATTTTAAACCAATTTAAAAATTTGGATAATACACATCCGAAGATAAATACTGTTAATAATATTAACCAATCTAATTGCAAGAATTCTAACGAATGTCCATTATGAAACAAATTTTTAATCAACTCTCTTGTTTATCTAAGTAATATTTCTACGACTGTTGAAAAATTTTATATTGGTAGTACTAAGAATTATTTTAAGAATTCTTTTAAGTCTAGGAGTGTGTCAACATATTTCATCCTTCACCAATAATACATATAAAAATAGTACATCTCTTTCTAAATATTTTTGGAACTTAAAAGAAGCTAATAAAACTCCTATGGTATAATGGAAAATTTAAAAAAAGCTCGAACATGTAGATCTTTAAATGAATCCTGTTTTCTATGCTTACATGAAAAATAAGAAATTATCAGATTTTCTGAGAAAAAATTCCTTATTAAACAAAAGTGAATTGACTGTAAATTGTAGGCATAGTCTAGCTTTTATCTTAGAATATGTTTAAACTTTGAATTTAATAATACTTTTTCATATAGTAATAATAAGTAGATGTACTGTTGTGCGCCTTATATGGCTTACTATTCTATTTGTATGATTCATTTTGATTTAATATTGCTTTGTATTGATGTTTGGTTAGTATTATTAACATCTTATATGGATGCTCTTTATTTAATAGATGCATATTAATTTACCAAAGTAGTCCTGTATTTTTGATCCGTTTTTTACGAACGGTTAAGTTAGTTACCAGTTTATTAAAGGGACCTTTTATTTATCAGCTACAAAATTTTATGTAAGAAGTTGAACAAGCATGTAACTACTTAGCATTATGTTAAATTACCTCCCTACTGCTTTCGTTTTTACATCTTAGGAAAGTTGAACGTCAGATTTCAATACAAATTACGAAATAATGTAGCAACCTGTATCTGACCATAAGGAAATTGTCTAGGATTTATATGCAGACAACTTTTTTCCCGTGAATTTGAACTTAGCGTAGGTCGCATTCGATTGGTTAATCATGACAAAGCCCACAAGTTTATTTTTAAAAGTATTCTGTTTTTGAGATTAAATTAATCTTTCACTCGCCATTAATTTAACATTGCCCGAGGAGACACATTTATGGTGTCGAAATACAATTGCCCTTATACAGCGCTTTTAAACATATTTTAATATCCTAGAATATATATATATATATATATATATATATATATATATATATATATGTGTGTGTGTGTGTGTGTGTGTGTGTGTGTGTGTGTGTGTGTGTGTGTGTGTGTGTTTACAAGTTTCGTTCAATATGACTGACAAGGTACTTTATTTATTGTACTTGTGTTCTCATAATCTTCATCTTTTCTCGACATAAATTATGTAGAAATTGTCTAAATGTCTTATTTAGTATGCTTTCGGTTATACTTTTAGCCATTATCAAGGATGATTTTATTTTTACCTTAACTGAATGTAATGATTGGTTTATGTGTGTATCTAGAGTTATAGGAATGTTTTATTTTCCAAACACGGTCAGCACATTATGTCCATGTTCATAGTTGATATCATTGAGTGTTATCTCTCTCTTTTTTATTATTAATAATGCTTCCATTATTTTTTATCATTTTTATGTGGATGAGTCTATTATATTTGTATTATCAGTCGTATTTAATGAAACTTAATACACAATTATATATATATATATATATATATATATATATATGTGTGTGTGTGTGTGTGTGTGTGTGTGTGTGTGTGCGTGTGTGCGTGTGTGTGCGGTTGTGTGTAAAATAGATAGGTTAGTTAATAAGTTAATAGAACAAGGACAAACGAAAGGGTACGAATATAATTAGTACGAAAAATATGTGCGTGCGTGTGTGTGTGTGAGACCGTGTACGTGTAGGATATATATATATATATATATATATATATATATATATATATATAGTGTAATATATATATATATATATATATATATATATATATATATATATATATAGTGTAATATATATATATATATATATATATATATATATATATATATATATATATATATATAGTGTAATATATATATATATATATATATATATATATATATATATATATATATGAACGTGTACTGTTCTTAGCCAGACCAATAATCACTTTCTCAAAATTTAGCAAGTGGGCCCAGTTGATAATTATATATATATATATATATATATATATATATATATATATATATATATATATATATATATATATATATATGAAAGTTAAAGAATAAATCGGAAACGTTCATCAATCTAACGTTTCGCTTTTATTAAAGCTTCATCAGAGGATGAGATATGGAGAAAAAAAGAGGCGGTTTGATTTTCATTGGTTAATCATGTTTCACGTATATTCGACTTTTTAAATCTACGTTAGTATGTTTTGTGACAGAAAGAAAGAAAAAGGAAAGAAGGAAATAAATAAATAAATAAATAACGAAATAAATAAAGAAAGAAAGAAAGAAAGAAAAAGAAGGAATGAAATAAAGAAAGGAAAGGCAAATTGCTAAAGAAAGAAAGAAAGAAAGAAAGAAAGAAAGAAAGAAAATAAAGAAAGAAAAAGTGAAAGGGGAGAAAAAAGATGAAAGAAAGAGAAAGAAAGGAAGAATTGTTAATAAGATGGACGAAAGAGAGAAAGAAAAGGCAAGAGGAAGAAAGAAGAATAAAATAAGCAAAACTTGTTAATAAAAAGTAGGAAGAGGTATGATATGAAAAAGAGAAAGAGAGAAAGGAAGAATTATTCCTAAAACGTCGAAAGAAAGAAAAGGCGATGTGGTCAGAGTTCAAATCAAAGGAAACTCCAACTTGCCAACTCTCGATTCTTCCTCTTGTTTTCCTCTCCGAATGCATATGTTTCTATGACTCACTTTCTGTTATGCAAATAGTTTTCTCTTCTCTGACCTATTGCTCTTAATGTTTGTTTATTGGACTCGTTTTGAAAGGTTTGATGCATTTGCTTGCCACCCCAACTTCCACTTCCCCCAATCACTTTGACCCTTTCTCCCGACCCACAATACAACGCACCCGATTCGACGTCCAACGCCTCAACCCCTCCCTCCCAACTTCGTTCAAAAATAATGCTCTCGTTTTTCGACTTAAACGGAACACGAATGCAACTCGTAAGTCGACTGCAGTAAAGAGACAGAAAATGTCCGTCCATTTCCATAGAAATATCTTTCGGGAATTTTTTTTCAAAAATCTTTCTCTTTTATTTATTTATTTATTTTTAGTGTTATAGATTTTGAGGGTTTGCCATGCACTTGTCAAGAGGTAAGTTAGAAAGGATAATTACTAATTTTCAACTGTACCTGTATTTCCTACAATCTATCTATCTATCTATCTATCTATCTATCTATCTATCTATCTATCTATCTATCTCAGTCTATTCATATCTATCTATCTATCTATCTATCTATCTATCTATCTATCTATCTATCTATCTATCTCAGTCTATTCATATCTATCTATCTATCTATCTCAGTCTATTCATATCTATCTATCTATCTATCTATCTATCTCAGTCTATTCATATCTATCTATCTATCTATCTATCTATCTATCTATCTATCTATCTATCTGTCAGTATGTTCATGCTTATCTAATTACTCAGTCAGTCTCTCTCTCTTGCTATCTCTCTGAAAATCTGTTCATTTGTATCTTAAGGTGTTATCTATCTATCTATCTATCTATCTATCTATCTATCTATCTATCTATCTATCTATCAATCTATCACAGTCTTTTCCTATCTATCTATCTATCTATCTATCTATCTATCTATCTATCTATCTGTCTGTCTGTCTGTCAGTATGTTCATGCTTATCTAATTACTCAGTCAGTCTCTCTCTTGCTATCTCTCTGAAAGTCTGTTCATTTGTATAACTCAAGGTGTTATCTATCTATCTATCTATCTATCTATCTATCTATCTATCTATCTATTTGTCTCGGTCTGTTCATTATCTATCTATTCTATATATATCTGTATATAAATATATATTAGTTTATATATATATTATATATATACACACACACATATATATACATATATATATATATAGTTGTATATTTAGGCAGCAATCCTTCGTTTATGCATGTTTCATTAAAAACGACAGACAAGGTACGACGGTTAAGCTATTTATTTAATTTTCTTGTGTTCGAACAAGGGGTTTCTTTACACGACAAAGGGTGTGTAAGAACTGTCCAAATGTTTTATTTTTCCGAGCGCTTTCGGCTACAACTTTAGCCATTATCAAGGATGATTCGATTTTTCAGCTTAATTGAGTGTGCGCATTATGTGTATGTCTTAGTGTATAGCAGGGATGTTTTTAATTTCCGAACACAAGAAACATTAAATAAAAAGCTCAATCGTAGTACCTTGTCTGTCGTTTTTAATGAAACATGCATATATATATATATATATATATATATATATATATATATATATATATATATATATATATATATATATAACTAGAAATAATAATTAGAAAGATATTATATAAAGAATTTAAAAGCATTAACTTAAAAATTACGATAAGCACTAAATTAAAAAAAGTTAACTTCCTTGATATAACATTAGATTTAACGAAAATATATACACACCTTATAAGAAACCCAATACCTATCCTTTATATATACACCCTAAATCAAATCATCCTCCATCTATAATTAAGCATATACCGTTATCTATCCGAAAAAGAATAAGTACAAATTCAGCAAATGAGAAGATTTTCGATGAACATATTAATTTCTATAATAAAGCTCTAAAAGATAGTGGCTACAAAAACCCAAAACTAACTTATATAAAAAAGGAAAATGGAAAGCATAGAAAAAACAGAAGTAGAAAAATAATTTGGTATACATGCACATACAACCAAATGGTAAAGAACAGATTAGGATAAAATTTCCTTGCATTAAAAGTTAAGCACTTTCCTAGAGAAAGTAAACTAAGTACTATTTTCAATAAAAATACACTAAAATTAAGTTACAGCTGTACTGAAAACTTAGAAAAAATTATTAAGAAACATAATGCTAATATCTTGAATAAACACTTAGACCAAAACCAAAGAAATTTAGACAATAGAAAAATAAAAATAAAAACGGATGAAGATAAACAAAAATTATATAACTGTAGAAATCCTCATAACTGTTCTCTACAAAATAAATGTCGCACGGAATCATTAGTATACCAATGCAATATCTCTTCTATTGAAAATCCTGAAAACATAAAAGTTTATATAGGTTGCACAAGCCATGAGTTCAAGAAACAATTCAATCAACAGCAAACTTCATTTAGGATAAATAAATACAGAAATCAGACATCTCTTTCAAAGTACTTCTGACACTTAAAAGAAACCAATAAAATACCTACAGTAAAAATAGAAATTAATAAGAAAAGCAAGAATATGTAGATCATTAAATGACCCATGTCCTTTGTGCATACATGAGAAACTATATATCACTAAGTTTATAAAAAATAAAAATTTACTGAATCAGAGAAATGAAATAGCTATTTTTTGCTGTCATTGTCAAAAACT
>OZ038506.1:6663274-6708274 GCA_964036315.1 Acanthosepion esculentum
TGAAACTGATTTCCAGATAAAGTCTACAGATAAAAATATTTGATTAACACAATTTCACATACGTTTTGTTCATTTATTTTAGTCATTGATTGATTTTGTGTTTTTTAAGCAGGAGTCACGGAGATGTGTGGGTGGTAAATGCGGCTTGGCGAGTCGGGCCCTCTTGACAGCACATCCTCTGCATGTTAACGGTTGACGAATGTTACTACGACAGGAACGCCGAACTGTATCACACCAAGATCAACTTGTCCAAGATCGTACAATAATGCATCGCATTTAGCCATCATCAGTTTTGAAAAATCTGCAATTTTACCTTCTTACAATTTTAGCCTAATTTTTTTCTCCGCCTCCAGCTGTTATATTCTAAACTAAGAGTCGGCAATCTTTTAAAGAGAGCGTGGCAGACGACTCTGCACTGTCTAGGAGGCGGGCCATGATATCAAATGGACTATAATAAATTGTTTAAATTACCGGCCGAAAATGTATCTGCACAGGTAGCATCCCAAATCAACGACGCAGAGATAAAAAAAAAATAGCTAAATATTCTTCTCTTGCTGATAGATTTTTTTTTTTTACTCCTGTGGCAGTGGAGACTTCGGGGGTTATTGGCCCTCGTTCGATGGCATTTCTTCAGAGGATTGGCGCGATTGCGTCTAGATTAAGGAACGAGCCTCGCGAAACGGAGTGGCTCTTGCAGCGTGTCTCACTGGCGACGGTTCGAGGTAATGCTTTCTCCATCATAGCGGCTGGCAGAGGATAGAAAAAATTGTTTATAGTTACGTTGTTCTGGAATTGTCATCATTGGTCGACTGAACTTGCTTTGTTTCAATGAATTTTGTTTTGTTATTATTAGTTACTTCGTTCAATAAAATTATATAACGGATAAATTGTTTCCACCTCGGTCCGCTGCGATCAGAAGGCAGTTTTTTTCTGGAGGTTTCAAGAAACAACAAGGAAGTTAATGTTACATTTTTTAAACAAGGTTCCTTATTTTATTGCAGGAATAACAGGATAACAACTAACACAACCGACAGAAAATGCAAATTCCCCACTTCGGTTAAGTTGTCGGGCTGGAGAAAATTCTTTTTCTAGGCCTGATGTGACCCGGGGCCAGGGTTTGCCGATCCCTGTTCTAAACAATCTAAGGACCCAATCTTTAACCTAACCATTAGATTCATACAACGTAGCTTTATATTCGTCTATCAACATTTTGTTGATAAATCAGTCTTTATGTATATTTACACGTTTGTTTAAAGGTGACAGTTTCGTTATTTTCATGTCTTTAGCCCATGTTTTTAATATTCTGCAACCTTTTTTATGTTTGCATTCACATTTAATTAACTATGTTAATAAATATTTTCCTACTGGTTAATGCATTTTTTCCCAAATATATCTTGATGATATTCTTAAATCCCACTTTCTTCTTCTTTTTAATATTTTCAAATTCGTTTTTATTGTCCTCTGAACTCTGTTCATAATAATAAAAAAAGGAAAAGTCAACAATAAATGACATTAACTATGAACACGGCCATAATGTGCTGACCGTGTTTGGAAAAAAACATTCTCATCAATCTAGATACGCATTTAAAAAATAAAAAAATCCTCCTTGATAATGGCTAATAGAATAGGCGAAAGTGCCCGGATGTATAGAACATTTTGACAAGTTCAGTAAAGAAAACGAACACGTTTTCTTTACTGAACTTGTAACTTTACTGAACTTGAACTTTACTGAATATATATATATATATATATATATATATATATATATATATATATATATATATATATATATATATATATATATGTATATAAACGACTGACAACGTACTGCGATTAGGCTCTTAATTTAATTTTTCTTGTATATATATATTAATTTTTCTTATATATATATATAATTTTTCTTGTATATATATATATATATATATATATATATAAAAACGATTTCAAACTCTTGAAGCCATCCAAATTAAAAACTAAAAACCCAACATAAATAATATAGCATTTAATATTGACAGAAACATCTTAAACATATTTAATAACTAATCCTCCAAATAATAAACACAAACACCTTCCTTATTAATAATGAATTAATCCAATCACATTGTCTAAATACCCTAAACATAATCTATAAAACTAAAATAATAAGCAACTTATTTCAAATCAAAACATACAGCCATGATGACGGTTGACGCTAACCGAAAGAGCTCATCAAAACACCATCGACTAGGGTTTTTTTTCAACAACTTACACCCAAATATTGAAATAAAAATTGCGAGAAAGCAAGAAAAAACAGAAAAAAAAGATTATTAAACGGAAAGGTTTCGTAGGCTTTAACAACACATATATATATATATATTAAAAAGAAGAGAGAAACCGCAAACGTTTTTAGTTGTAATGTGGATTTAAAAAAAAATATTATGCTTTATTTTCCATAATTTTGCTACACGTGTTTCTGGTCTCGCGACTGTCATCAGGCAAAAGGTGGAGATTTCCACATATTATTAAAAATAATTCATTTTTTCTTATGTTTTCGATGTTAAATATTCTCGATATGAGACATTCTCTTTTTTGCGTGTTAGTGACCCAAATGTCTTTCTTGAACTGGCAGTGAAAAGTTCTGCGTGAAGGGTTATAAAACAATTAAGATGGGTCCGAGAAATGGTGAAGGATTTATCGGCATTCTTATCTTTTAATGACAACTGTGTTTTCTTAGATCTATTTGCATTTTCTTGTGTTTTTGTCAGCATGCGTGTATATATGTATATATCCCCTCTCCATACATACACACTGTCTCACTACGAGGAATTAGTAATCACATTTGTACACACACACACACACACACACACACACACATATACACACACACACACACACACATAAAAAACATAAGAAAAAAATTAATTATTTTTAATAATATGTGGAAATCTCCACCCTTTGCCTGATGACGGTCGCGAGGCCAGAAACCTGTGTAGTAAAATTATGGAAAAAAAAATCCACATTACAACCAATAATAACCTCTTCCTTTTATATATATATATATATATATATATATATATATATATATATATATATATATATATATATATATATATATATTTATATATATATATATATATATATATACAGTTTGAACTAATTTTGAGTTACATCATTAAATCTCACAGCCCCAAATATGTTATTATAAAAAACGTTGTATATTAATCATATAAATAAAAATATTTAAAAATATATATGATATATATTTATCATATAAAATATATAAAAACGTTCTACATTTATCATATAAATATGAATATATTCTGAAATATTTACCAGGTCGGTTGGTTAATATTAGATTTATTATGAAAACATTGATTAGTATAATAAAATTTAACATAGCATATCTCTCTCAAACTGGTCATTCTTTTCTTTTCTTCTTTTTCTCTTTCTCTGTCTCACACTCTGTCACTCTTTGTTTCACTGTCTCTCCCTCTCACTCTGTCTTTCAATCTCTCTCTGTCTCTGTCTGTCTGTCTGTCTCTCAGTCACTCTTTATCCGGAGATGCCACTTTTCCTCTGTCTTTATATTCTTGCATATTTACACGAAATATTTCAAAACAATCCACTGGCATTCTTGAAATTTGATCTTTCTGTTGACAAATTCCAAATTCGCTTGTAGCCATTTTCTCGGCACTGTCGCGAAAAACGATTTATTTGATAAATTCTGACGTCTCCTTTCTAGTTGTGTCAAAAAAGAAGAAAAAAAAGATTTTCGCTGAGGTTCATATGTCATATCGTTAGAAATAGTAGAATTAGTAACCAGCTTGATGAAATCGGTTCAAATAAACTAAAACTGACCTCAATATATAAAACCAACCAATCGGCTTAACCTACAAAAGTTATCAATTTTGAGCGTTGTACAACTGTTGCTTTTATATCTCAACACTCAGGTCGTTTTAACTTGTACGACCGTTAAACAGCATGGACTGGAAATGAAAAATAAATACCGTCCTGGGTATGACGATAAACTACATCCGCGTCCAGGGTAAGACGATAACCTACATCCGCGTCCAGGGTATGACGATAAACTACATCCGCGCCCAGGGTATGACGATAAACTACATCCGCGTCCAGGGTAAAACGATAAACTACGTCCGCGTCCAGGGTAAGACGATAAACTACATTCGCGTCCAGGGTATGACGATAGACTACATCCACGTCCAGGGTAAGACGATAAACTACATCCGCGTCCAGGGTAAGACGATAAAATACGTCCGCGTCCAGGGTAAGACGATAAACTACGTTCGCGTCCTGGGTAAGACGATAAACTACATCCGCGTCCAGGGTAAGACGATAAACTACGTCCGCGTCCAGGGTAAGACGATAAAATACGTCCGCGTCCAGGGTAAGACGATAAACTATATCCAACAGCAAGGAGTCTATCAGGAGGCTTTCAGGAGCGTGGAACCACCTCTGACTTGCTGGTGTTCTCAGGCCCACCCTGACCTAGGGTGGTAGCGTCTTTTAGGGTCCCAGATTTGGGCAAATAGTTAACCCCCAGACTGAGATAAAAAGCATTATAAAAGTGTAAAAATAGGTTTTAATACCAGAAATACTTTATAAAAACATTATTACCAGAAATAGTTTTTTTGAATGAAAAAAAAAAAGAAAACTATAACCAGCAATACGTTTTTGAAAAATAAAAAAAAATTGCCAACAATACATTTTTTAAAATAAATATTACCAGCTATACATTTTCGAGGGAAAAAAATATTACCGGAAATAGATTTGACAAAACAAAAATATTACCAGGAAAAAAAGTTGTCGGCATTAAATGACCCATTGAGGTTGATATGCCGTAAACCAAACCAAACCAAACCAAACCTAAAAATAAATAAGACAACGATTTGAACTCGAATCACTTATTATAAGGAAACAGTTTGAAATAATTTGTATAAGGGGGACAAGCCAATAGACGACGATAAAATCTAGTTATATTCAGAAGGAGCTGAAAAGTTCTCGGCCTGACTAAAAAGCCGTGCCCTCCAAATATTATATTTGGTCATTTGCTTAAATTTTGGCGAGTGGGACGGGACGAGAACGTTACGACATTCTCTCGTATGTCCCTATATCAGTGGTCCACAAATGGCGGGGTGGGGGGTAAATTACTTTGGATGGCGTAAAATCGGAATTTCTGGAGGTAATGAAAAGGGTAACTGAATTTTACCCAAACAAATCGAATCTAAACTGTCCGACTGTCATGCAACCAATCTGAAAGTTTCTTTTGGGTGGGTGGGTGTAGACGTAGCCAGGTCACATGGAATTGATCTTTTGAAAAATTCCTCACGGTATTTTTTTATACTTGCTGGATTGCATGATTTCCTTGGCTTGTTAACTGTCCCAGTGTCTGCTTCTGAAGAAAGCCATCATAATGTAATTTGCAATCAAAGGTTTCATTTCCTGTTTTTAAAATTAAAAAGTATTTCTCTTCCTATACTAGACCTGTTTGTTTGAATAATAATAATAATAATAATAATAATAATAATTTTCACAGGACCAATGCTTGCTAATTAGAAATTACCAAGCACACACACACACACTGAAAAATTGTGTTAGCCCAAAATGTAGATTCCGTGATAAATATCCAGAAACAATTGGCCATCTTGTATCAGGTTGCGCGGTATTGGCACCGACTGAATATAAAACCCGGCATGACAGAATGGGCCAATACCTGTAGTGGAAAATCTGCAACTTTTACGGAAAGGAAACTACAAGAAATTGGTATGAACATCACCCAGACCCGGTTACAGAGATAGGACCTGTAACAATTTTATGGGACTCCACAATACATACAAACAGGACAATCAGATTCTCATGACTGTAAAATGTCTCAGTGACGTCATAGCCATGGATTTCAGATTAGATAAATATGCAAAAGTAACATTCAAGAAAGGAAGAATTACAGAAACACATTCAATAGATTTAGACTTTGTCACAAAGATTAGGGAACTGGAACAAGAAGAATCATATAGGTATTTAGGAATTAGCTAATGAAAGAGAAAGAAAGTAAAGAATAGTACATACGTGTGCCTCTGGTATTGAATACCGAGTAAAAATAATTAAAAAAAGTTTTTTCTTAAATCACGTTCTTTAAGTGTTGCGCTTACGGTCTTATCACATTGAAAGTCTAGTTGTACAAAGTTAAGCAACGTAGAGCCTGGATAGGTGACTAGTTGTACGAAGTTAAGCAACGTAGAGCCTGGATAGGTGACTAGTTGTACGAAGTTAAGCAACGTAGAGCCTGGATAGGTGACTAGTTGTACGAAGTTAAGCAACGTAGAGCCTGGATAGGTGACTAGTTGTACGAAGTTAAGCAACGTAGAGCCTGGATAGGTGACTAGTTGTACGAAGTTAAGCAACGTAGAGCCTGGATAGGTGACTAGTTGTACGAAGTTAAGCAACGTAGAGCCTGGATAGGTGACTGCTTGAGAATATCGCATGCTGTAAGCTGGCATGTGTAGGCGGTGTAATGGATAATGACCCGAATTTGGAAATCTAAGAGCCAAGTTCTAATTCCAGCCGGATACGCGCAAATACTCCTGCGAAAGGTATGATTCCATCTCGCCTGCTCCCATATATGGCTTAATTAGTAATTGTATCATTAAATCATTATTATATCAAACAAATTCGTATAATCTCAAATATAGTCTGTTGCTTTAAATAACCTACAAAAGGTTGATAAACCTTAAAAAATACAAATCAATCAATTTAAGTGTTACAAAATACTAGAAGAGTTACGCCAATCATTGTGTTTCATAATAATAATAATAATAAACAAAATGACTGACGTAACTCTTCCAATATTTTTCAACACTTAAAAAAAAGCGCGATTTAAAAGGAAGTGTTTGACAATATTCAACAATATTTCGACAATATGTCTGTCTTCAAGTTATGTCTAAAAAGTATAAAAAAGTAAAAAATCTACAAAAAATCACAAGCCCCTTGACAACCGCTGATTGTCTTGAGAAAAAAAAAACAATTGTAATCAACGTGTCAAAACGAATGAAACGCAGCCAGCGTAAATGGAATGCAATTGATATGTGAGTTGCCTAACGGGGTTCTTGCTCTTCTTGGAATTTCCTGTTAGTTGATTAGTGATTAAGAGCAATTAATAAAACAGATTAGTATAAATCCTATGGAACTCTCCCGTCATCCCTCCGTGGTGGGACGTCAGTAGTTTCTATGCATAACTATCCTCGTGCGTTTTAAGGCTAACAAGATCGGTAGAGTGTGGATATTTTTTCAAAATGTGCAACATAAGGTGTTCGTCGAAATTACATAAATGTAATAAAATGTTCTGCAAGCTTCATTGATGTCCTATTTTTGTATCTGACATCATACTTGCGGCCATTAACATTTTTGCTTCATTTTCCATGTTTGGTACATTGGGCGATGTATATGAAAAGGGAACCAACACAATTGCCACCTTCTGAAGAAATCGCAATGTTACTCTTTGAATTTGTGATGGAAAGGACTTGAACAACAAAAAGGGTTTTCCCCTTCTATGGACGTTTTTCTGGAGGTCAACAATTGGAAGCACCCCCCCCCCAATGGAATTTTAAGTGTGATCATTTGTATTCGTTAGAAGTTTGTTTGATGTCTTTCTTTCGCCTGAAAGAAACGATAGGCGGGTTGGGAAAAATCCCTTGAAAACGAGGATATTTCTGAGAAATATGTTCAGAGCTGTCCTGTTGTATTTTCGAAATGCCAACAAAATGTCGGTGCCAGTGGCTGATGGGATTCGATCAGAATTTTGATTGCGTTTTTCGATGTTTTGATCTGGGGTAAAATTATGGCAATCTTAATTTTTAGCTATTTCATTAGAAACTTGTTTCAGTCGCGGCACGTGATAACCCTGATAATAATAATAATAATAATAATAATAATAATAATAATAATAATAATAATAATAATAGTAAAGGTTCTGATAGACTCATTGAAGGGATTCTTGGTAGTTCATGCCTTAAAGAAATAAAAATAAATTGTACTCACAAGTACAGATCACACATTACGAAGAACTTTATGTAAAATGTGTGCGATATTAATTTTTGTTTTGTTTTTTGTTTTGTTTACAGAAATGATTAGTGAAAAATTTCATGAAGCCATTTCTGTTCTTAGGTCTCTGGTTAGGACCCAGAAGGAAATATGTGTATAAAAAAAATCCAAGGATGAATAAAATAATAATAATAATAATAATAATGATGATGATGATGGAACATGGAATATGGGACATGGAACACTACCTAGAAATCTGGGGAAAAAAACGCTTCGGGAGAATTATTATTGAGACCAACATTGTAAATCTCCAGAGAATTGCCATTATTTACTCTGCAAGACTCCGAAAAGTTCACGAGTCGTGAGAAGTCTTGCTGACACCATTCCACAAGAACAGAACCATTGCAGGTTGTTTAAAGCTAGAAAATATTTTTAGACTGTAAGATTTTTTTTTTTTGTGAGATAATAATGATTTACTGATAAAAACTTTACTTATTAACCCCTAGCAGGGGAAGAAGAGGTAGATTCATAGCTTTCCCGAGGGGATTTTCGCGTAAGTGAATATAACAAAACCAACTGGAATTGGAACGCGGCTTTCCCATTAACAATTCTGAGACATCATCCATTACACCACGCGCGCATCCACGCTTACAGCCCCTGGTTTTCCCAAGCGGTCAACCGTCTAGGTACTGACCAGGTTCGACGTTGCTTAACTTCCGTGAGCATACGGGAACTGGTGTTTCAACGTCATGCGGCCGTAAGTCAACATGATGATGAGTAAAATTTCATAAATAATATAGCTATATATATATATATATATATATATATATATATATATATATATATATATATATATATATATATATATATATATATATATATATATATATATAACACCATATTAAAAATAATAGACTTTTTAATTGTATTGGATGACGTGGTTGATGGAAAGGAGACGTGCTTGATAAGCAATAGAAAAATGAATTGATATTTGTTAGAAATTGGTGTTTTTGACTTGCCATCAAGATTTATCTATCAACACCCTTTTGAGCCCCAGGCCTTTATCGATCGCCTTTTATCCTTCAGGTTGGTTTGGTTTACAGCATATCAACACCTCAATGGGTTATTTAATGCCGACAAGATTTATATTGCTGGTAATAATTTATCGACCCTTTGAATAGTCAAAATAACATCCAGGAATTGTTATCGACCACTTTAAAGAGCTAGTTGATTTATTTAAGATGGAATGATCTATTACGACATGTCTCTAATTTGTATTTGGATACTTTGTATTTATTTCAAATTTTTCTAGTTGAATTGCTCACCTATGTTGCATATGATCCATTATTGTACATAATTAGGTTACAATAAAATTTATATTTTATATGTATAGTGAACCGGATCATACATTCGGGGGTGGGGGCATGAGACCTTTGCACTAGACCTGCTAACGGGTATTTTTAAAATGTTTGTTGAATTGTGACTTTATCGTCCTTCACAAATAGAAAACAAATGCAAAATTCTTGAAAATTGGTATTTATCAAGAATTTTCCCAATTTAATATTTTACAAGTGTTTTTCAAAATATACTAAAAGAATATAAAAATGTTAAAAATTGCCACAAATCATTGTTGATTTATTTAAGATAGAATGATCTATTATGACATGTCTCTAATTTGTATTTAGAGACATTTTATTTATTTCCAATTTTTCTAGTTGAATTGTTCACTTATATTACATATGATCAATTATTGTACATAATTAGGTTACAATAAAAATTATTTTATATGAATAATACCTTATGAAAATAGTTTTTAAATATTTTTTAATATTTTTATTTTTTTAGATAACATTTTTTTATTGATTATAAATTTTTAAAATATAATCTTATTTAAATTTAATATAAATATCTAAATATAACTTTTTTGTTTTGTTTTACGGTATATCAAACTCAATGGATAATTTAATGCCGACAAGATTTTTATTGCTGGTAATATTTGTCGAAAAATGTATTGTTGGTAATAATTTATTGCTGGTAATATTTGTCGAAAAATGTATTGTTGGTAATAATTTATTGCTGGTAATATTTGTCGAAAAATGTATTGTTGGTAATAATTTATTGCTGGTAATATTTGTCGAAAAATGTATTGTTGGTAATAATTTATTGCTGGTAATATTTGTCGAAAAATGTATTGTTGGTAATAATTTATTGCTGGTAATATTTGTCGAAAAATGTATTGTTGGTAATAATTTATTGCTGGTAATATTTGTCGAAAAATGTATTGTTGGTAATAATTTATTGCTGGTAATATTTGTCGAAAAATGTATTGTTGGTAATAATTTATTGCTGGTAATATTTGTCGAAAAATGTATTGTTGGTAATAATTTATTGCTGGTAATATTTGTCGAAAAATGTATTGTTGGTAATAATTTATTGCTGGTAATCATTTTTCCCAAAAAAGTATTGGTGGTATTAAAACCTATTTTTATGCTTTTATAGTGTTTTGACCCCTTTGTGTGTGGGGGGATAACTAATTACCCATAACTGGGACCCTGACACGTGCTACAACCCCGGGTCAGGGTGGATTTGGGAACACCATGCTCCTCAAAACCTCCTGATCAGAGGCCTTGCTGTCGAATGTTGTTTATCGTCTTACCCAGGACGCTATCCTTCGACCCCTTGAATAGTTCAAATAACATCCATGGGTTGTTATCGGCCACTTTGGAGACCTCTGTTATAGCACGTCCTTCCGTTTTTGATAAGGTATTAATGTATCTTGAACATACTGCGTTGGACTTTGGAAAGTAGTGACCATATATAATAACATGAATTATTCCCAGTCATGTATTTACTCCCCATCATTTTGAGCAAGCTTATTTAGTGACTGATACTCAATAATTGGTGACCCCCGAATTAAGTTATCTTCACCCACCTCTGTTTTAGCTTTCCTCTACTTCTTTTTATCCAGGTACCATACTTTCAAAATACAATTGGTTCACGGTCGTATCCTGTTGAAACATCTGTTCTTATCCGATCGCCGAAGTTAAGCAATATCGAACCTGGCCAAATACCTGCTTGTCCATATTTAGTTTGCCACAAAGAAGTAGGGATGGTGAGATTGAGAAAGAACAAGTGAAGATCAGAGTCACTCACCCTCTTTGAAAACGTGGATTCTTGTTTTCTGGAAGTAGGAGTCACTAATCTTAGTTTAGTCTGCCACAAGCACCTAAAATTCAGGGCCTCCTGTTATAATTGTGATTGATAGCATTAGTCCACGAACATGTGGAATATTGCGTTACAGCAAGCGCCCTAAAATGGAGTTCTTGTTTTGAGCCACATATATTTATATGTAAAGGCTTCACAGTTACTGAAGTTGATTTTTGTTTTTGATTAAAATTATCGATTCAAAATGGACCTCAGTTCATAAACAGTTTTCGCTTTTACTCTTTAAAAAAAAAATGAGAAAGAAAGCAAAAACTCGCAGATGTCATGTTCAGGAACTCGTTATCTTCCGTCCTCAAAAAAGAACATTTTGTAAGCCATGTTTTCAAGAGCTGAAGAACTCGTGTCTAAAATTGAGGTTTGTTCAAAAGAATTAAAATTCAATTCAACAAATTTTGGCCAGAAAAAAAATTACACTCACATACAATAAATAAAATAAAAAAAAAATCAAAAGAGTTGCAAAGAAATTGCTGTTTACAAAATTAAAATATTGAATTGAGATTCAAAAATTATCGCCCTCACCATTTTTGGCTTTTTGTTTTCTTTTACCAGATTTATTCTATTGCTTTGTGACTCGAACGTGCCGCTTAAATTGTAGGCCGACTTAAATTTGCGTAAATACAGATTCACATACAGTAGTACAAGGTGTGCCTGTTATTTTTTTTTCCTTTTTAGTTAGTACCACAGGCGCTTCTCACCATGTAGACATATCTATCATGATATGATGAAGGCTGAAAGTCTATCATGATATGATGAAGGCTGAAAGTCTATCATGATATGATGAAGGCTGAAAGTCTATCATGATATGATAAAGGTTGAAAGTCTACCATGATATGATGAAGGCTGAAAGTCTATCATGATATGATAAAGGCTGAAAGTCAAAGTAATCGCCAAAACACAACGTGCAAATAATTTAAATTCAGCTATCCTTCTCTTAGACTGGCTAAAAGTCTGACCTGCATCTGGTACTTGAACATCCAGCAGTGGGATTTGTGTCCGGACGAGGAGGGAACAGTTAAAAATTCACTGAAAAAAAATTAGTGATTTTAAAAGTTTTTAATTTATATTGATTTTGAAGTAGTAAGAAAATCTTTTTAAGTAGTAAAAAAGTTGTTTGAAGTAGTAAAAAACTTTTTAAATTTAAAAATGTTTGTTTTAAATTCAGTTTAGCATATCTACAAAACTTTGTGAAGTGAGGAAATCAATTTTATTTCTTCAAAATGTCAAGGAATCAGAGTTAAAGTGAGAGATTTCGTGATGTGAAGCTTTGAAGTTCTTTCTACAGAGTTTGTGATTTGAAGAACTCAATTTTCGACCTGAATTGGAATTTATGCCCGAATGGGTATTTCAACCAAAATCAGATTGTTTTTTGTTTGCCGGAATTGGATATATAGCCCGTATCAGAGTTAAAATGAGTTTTTGAAGTTCCATGGAGTAAATTGAAGAATTCAAAGGTATTTCTTCAAAATTATCATTGCTGTTTTCTAAGCTGAACCAGAGGTCCCTTTAGTTTTGTACTGGAGAGTGCGTCCTTTAAGCTAGTTCTTCATATAATACTATCGATTAAGCAGTGCCAATTTACGAATTATAAAAAATTACAATTGAAGAAATCATTTCGAGTGAGCATATTTATTTTGCTTTGGGTATAGAGATTAAGATACATAGTAAACTGGATCTCCTATTAACGGTTATAAAATTTAAAAAAATATATATTCGGGATCTGGGGTGGTTAATCTATAGTGATATGAAAAATAACTTTGAAAAAAATTGATTATTTCTGGTCTTAGAGCCTATTGTATACCCCCCACCTATTTTTATAATTACTACTTCTAATATTTTGCTTAGCTTTTATGAGGCATCTTTTATTATCCAAATGCGCCTTAAGATTTCAGAGTTGCACTTTCCGTCCCGTGTTAAAAGACTTCCCAGATATTAAAAATGGTCTACTTGCTTGATTTTGGTATCTCCAATTTGTAATTTGCATGTTGGGCTCTTCTTTTGCTGACAACAATGCATTCTGTCTTCTTACAAATGATAGTTAGTCCTTTCATCTTGCTTTCCTTCATTACCTTCTTTAGGATCTTTTGCAGTTTCCTTTCTGCGTTTGCTATCAACACTGTGTCATCTGCATATCTTATGTTGTCCCAATTGTGGTCACGAATAACGATCTCTGGAAATCTGATGTTTTAAGAAACAAGAACATTTCATTAAAAACAAGGAAAAGAGTATTGAATTGTTACGTCATATCAGTCCTTCTATTTTTTTTTTAAGCGTTTCACCCAAAGCAAGGCGAGAAGCCACTAGCACGCAAGGGGTTACAGAGAGTTGGAGCGAGAGCAAATAGGAGTGATAGAGGAAAGGATGAAGAGAAGGATAGGGGATAGAACAAGGCATCTGGAGACGTCGATTGACATTACATTTGAATAGTTGCAGATTATAGCTATCAGGGAAACAGGAAAAGGGGAGGGAGTTCCACAGGGGACAGGTGCGAGACATGAAGCTATTGAAGTAGAAGAGACGGCTATATTTAACAGTTTCGACAGTGAAAGGGTGAGAGCAAGATGCCAGCATGAAGTCTGGGAACCAGCGAAAGCAGCTCATCGGAGTTACCGTGAACGTATTTGTAAAAAAGACAGAGGGAGGCAACGGCACGTCTGTGAGAGAGCGACTGCAGACGAGATGCCAGATCAGGGCCAATTACATTGCATATCCATCTCTGGATCTTATCAAGAATCCTGAGACAAACAGAAGGGGCACCGGACCATATATGGCAGCAATACTCCATGCAAGGGCGAATGGTTGATTTGTAGATTTGAAGGATCGACGCCGGGGAGAAAAATTTCCTGGCGCGGCACAAGGAGCCAACTTGACAGTGAATGTTGCACAATCCCCTCACAGGTGAAAAAGAGACAAGATGCAACAAAAGTGTGGTTCTACAGAAGGATGCTGAGAATACCATGGGCTGAAAATGTGAGCAACAACGAAGATTTAGAGAAAACGGGAACAGAAAGGAAACTTATAATTAATATCAGAAAGATACAGATGAAATTTCTAGGGCACATAATGAGGAAAGGACGTTTAGAAAATTTGATACTCACAGGACAGATTGAAAGCAAGACGGGCAGAGGAAAACAACGCATATGAATGGTGGACAGGGTTTAGGAGAGATAACAAAAAGGACAAAATTTATTAAGCGCTACAAAGAACTGGAAATTGTGGAGAGACATGATCGTCAACGTCCTGAAGGGACACGGCACACAGAAAAAGACTTAATAGTGGTAATCATTTTGCATATACTTGTGTAGGATTGTTTATTCTAATTGAAAATAACTTTAGTTTCTTAAAGACGGGCAAATCGCTTAAAGTATTTTGGGAAACAATATCACGAAACACAAGGATAATGTCGCAGTTAGCTGCTCCTCAGTTTCCTTAATCCTTCAACAGGGGTCTCTCTCCCCTGACTATAAATACTGGCTGACCCTTCTCTCTATCTCTCTTTTTCGACCCAGGCCTTGGGCCGCTACCTCGCACGGAGACAAGGTAAAATCGTTCTTTTTCCATTGACACCAATATGTGACCTCTCACCGATACAGCGTTTCCCATATTCTGGGAACACGCTAAGGACAATACGCGTACGTACGGACACTCAACACATCACACACACATAACTTCTCCATACAAACACTATGTAACTTTTCATGTCTTCGTGTATTAATATATTTGTTTACCCATAATATATATTTGTTTACCCATGTATATCGGTCTTGTTTGTTTTCTTTGTCTTCTCTGGACTTAATTAAACTCCGACATTCCTATGTAGCTGGACCGACTAGCAGGAAATCTTAACCCACAGATATCTCTTCACATCTACACATTATCACACCACGGTCCTCTACAATAATCTTGAATCGTAGATAAAATTGCTTGTAAAATCATCATTGCAAATCGGTGGGTCTTCTCATCTCAGCTTGGCTTCTCGTTTCTATGTTAGTTCGTTTGATCAGACCCACATGAATGTCTTCAACACCAGCAGAGCCAACTCGTAGTTTATACTACAGCTTGTCGCGGAATCTAAGATGTATCAGATGGTGATTTTTGTGAAGGCCAAGAATGTGCGTGATCATAATGCATTTGTCCACCACAAATAAATCAAACAAAAATATAAAGGCAATTCAACTTCAAGAAATTACTGAAAACAACGTAATTAGAGATTTCAACAATAACGTGAATTTATATATATATATATATGTATTTGACATACACAAAGTGATAATAAGTTGCTTGTTAAATGTGGCAAGTGAGATAAAGTTACAAAGATTGTCCATGCAGAAATTTAGTGAGTAAAGGCTGATAGATTAAGTTTGTTTGTGAAATTAAAATAGTTTGATATCTGCAAGGAAAATTGTCAATTGTGTAAGTTCTAGTGATAGTGTGTATGTGTTTGACAACTGTTAGTGTTGATTTAAGTTATAAAGAGTTGTTCGCCTTTAACTGATAGGCTAAAGTTGATTTAATGTACAATTACTGTTTTGTAGTGATAATGTCACTATTTTAGTAAATTGTAAGTTAAGTTACTTCACGCGGCAATAGTTGAGCGAGTTGTGTTGAGTTGTTGAGAGATTGGTAGTGGTTATTGAGTCCGTGTGTTGGCACGCGTGGGGTCTACTGGTATCTCTCGAAATTCAGTGTCTGACTGACTTGAATTAAGTCGAGCGATTCTTTTTCCAAGTTTTCAAATAGGCTCCAGAGCGCTTCGCGGGAAAAAAGGTTTGTCTCAACTTTGCTACATTTTAGTGTCCTTTTAACCAGTGGGAGATTGAGTTTGGAAAAGTAAAGTGATGATTGGTTAAAGATTTATTTGGGGAAGAGTGCATCTTCTCGTAGGGGGTGACAGGCAAATGTGGAGGATTCCATAAGCTGAATGGACCTTAGTTTCAGTCAAATTATGTGCCCCAGCAGAGACACCTACGATTTTGAATTCAGAGTTGCTCTTCTATTATATTGGATGCAAAACATGGCTAAAGGGTCCAGTCTTCCGCGCTATTTTTAACCCAATGGTTTAATGGGTAGAGAAGAAATGGATTCGTATATTTCCTAAGGATATTTGGATGAAAGTGAATTCGAACTCAGTTCTCCGGTTTCGCATTTTTAGTTTCTCGCCATTACACCATTTGCACGCTCACGGGTAAGAAAGACAAAAAAATGAAGTTGATGTTGTTGATAAATACGCAGCTATTTTAGCCAGCGACAAAGCTTTGATATTCATTAAGTTTAATGGCAACAAGCTAAATGGGGTGATGGTATATCGTGACATAAAGATTGTATAGCGCCAGACTTCGCCCTAGAGAGAGAGAGAGAGAGATTTTTTGCCTTGAAAATTAGTATTTGAAACACTGACATTTAACTTCAGCTTGAGCAGTGACCATTGGCGTCGGTGGAAAATAAACAACTATCTCAACCACTAAGGCAAAAAGAGTTCTTATTCTTTTTGTTTTTCCACTGCGCCATGATTAAAAACAAAAACAAATTTTGTTTGAATGAAATTGAAATTAGAAACAAAGTTGATTTAATTCAAAATAAGATGAAAGTGGATTTATTTAAACAGTTATTTTGATTTCGAGGAAGAACGCTTGCGACGGGGAGTAAAGGAAATGCAACCGTTTGTTTTATTTTAGTTTAATTTTTCCTGTTGTTTTGAAAACGAAGAAAGCGACTCTCTTTTGTACCATGGAGCTTGCATTTTGAAAAATTCTTTTTTGGATAATGTGGATTTAGTTTTAATTTTTTAATATCTTCTTTAATATTTAAATGTGGAATTGATCGATCGCTGGCATTGATATTTATTCTGCTTCTACCGGTTTTCCGTTATTTATTTTCACGGCTTCAATTTCGTTTCGTTTTGAGATTGTTTTTGTTTTTTGAAATACTCTTACGCAGTTTCTAAATGCTACAAAACAGATTCGTTCGAACCCTCCAGATTAAAAGGGCTACGAACTCAAGAGACAGTTTTATTTACAAACTATAATTTTCTTTTTTTTATTTAAGTTTTTCATTTTTTTTTGTTTCTGCTGTGAACAAAGAACTGAACCAAAAATTTTTAATTTTCAAAGGAGGCTTTATTTTAAACTTTATTTTCTGTTTTCTTTGTCCCGAGATATCTTTCTTTACAAATTCTTAGATCGCTAACGAAAGAATACAATTGGATATTTAAAAGTCCAGCACAAAAAGAAATATAACTGAAAAAGAAAGATTGTGTGGCGCCATTACCAAAGTCGGGATGGCCTGGATATATTAAGAAGTCGCTAATCAAAATTCTTATGCTTAACTGCGTTGACCACTATCGGGTTATCTCCTCTTCGTCTCGTAACCCTTCAACAGGGGTCTCTCTCTCCTGGGAGTATAAATACGGGCTGACCTTTCGCCTCTTTCTCTTTCCACGGCTCTTCCCACGGCTTCGCACACGTGCGGCCAAAACTGCCTCTCCTGGGGCCGGCAACCTCGCACGTGGTGCGAGGTACTGAAAAATTTCTCTAACATATCCAATATGTGAACTCTAATACACAACCAGCGTTTCCCATATTCTGGGAACACGCTAAAACAAATACACCCCGTACGGACATTTCAATTCAACACACAACACAATAACTTTCCATACAGACACTAACGTTTTATTCATGTTTTAAATGATGTATTTGTAATTCTTGTATCAATCTGTTTGTCATTAATATATATTTGTTTCGTACATATATATCTGTCTTGTTCGTTTTATTTTGCTTTCTTTGGACTCCATCATAGTCCATCATTACTATGTAGCGGGACTGGCCAGCAGGAAGTCTTAGTCCAGAGATTTTATCCTCACATTAACCCGCCGGTCCCCTACACCACCAACTATTTCATCTGTGAAAATACGGAACTATCTTAGTCACGAAACAAATTCCAATTGTAAATTTGACCCGTCTCTTAGGTGAAAGAGATATGTACATGGGCCAGAGATCGAGATCAGGTAAACCTCAAGAATTCAAATGCTGATTTTGTAAGCAGGGATTTCAGACACCTATGTTTCAAAGATCATTGTTCAAAAACTTTCTAACTTCATTTTTTGTGACGTACTGAGCTAAACCTCATAGATAACAAAAATTATTTCACCCCAGAAAAGGCCGTAAAGCTATTAAGACACAAGAGGTTATTGAGTGTGAAAGAATAAGGAAAAAGAGAAAATTATTAAGAAGTGAGAACAATTAATATTTACACTGAGGACCATGTGGTAGCAAGTCTCCTCAATAGACTCCTTGCTTTGCCAGCTGTTGTCAGCAATTTTGTTATCTGGAGAGTTTCGTATAGTCTTCCTTTTTACCAAATTTTTAAAAAATGAAGATGAAAGAAATACTAGTGAGAAATTAATAATAGCCGACGATGCTTCATCTAATAAAAAGTCAAGATAATATTAGTACTTGTTTACTGATGGCCATAGACTGATGGTCTGAGGAGTTGCAATGAAAAGCAAGTAAAACGAAGATGAAAGAAATACTAGTCAAAAATTAATAATGGCTGACAATGCTTCATCTAATAAAAATTCAAGATAATATTACTACTTGTTTACTGATGGCCATAGACTGAGGGTCTGAGGAGATGCAATGAAAAGCAAGTAAAATGAAAATGAAAGAAATACTAGTCAAAAATTAATAATGGCTGACAATGCTTCATCTAATAAAAATTCAAGATAATATTACTACTTGTTTACTGATGGCCACAGACTGAGGGTCTGAGGAGATGCAATGAAAAGCAAGTAAAATGAAGATGAAAGAAATACTACTCAAAAATTACTAATGGCTGACAATGCTTCATCTAATAAAAATTCAAGATAATATTACTACTTGTTTACTGATCGCCATAGACTGAGTGTCTGAGGAGATGCAATGAAAAGCAAGTAAAATGAAGATGAAAGAAATAGTAGTCAAAAATTACTAATGGCTGACAATGCTTCATCTAATAAAAATTCAAGATAATATTACTACTTGTTTACTGATGGCCATAGACTGAGGGTCTGAGGAGATGCAATGAAAAGCAAGTAAAATGAAAATGAAAGAAATACTAGTCAAAAATTAATAATGGCTGACAATGCTTCATCTAATAAAAATTCAAGATAATATTACTACTTGTTTACTGATGGCCATAGACTGAGGGTCTGAGGAGATGCAATGAAAAGCAAGTAAAACGAAGATGAAAGAAATACTAGTCAAAAATTAATAATGGCTGACAATGCTTCATCTAATAAAAATTCAAGATAATATTACTACTTGTTTACTGATGGCCATAGACTGAGGCTCTGAGGAGATGCAATGAAAAGCAAGTAAAATGAAAATGAAAGAAATACTAGTCAAAAATTAATAATGGCTGACAATGCTTCATCTAATAAAAATTCAAGATAATATTACTACTTGTTTACTGATGGCCATAGACTGAGGCTCAGAGGAGATGCAATGAAAAGCAAGTAAAATGAAGATGAAAGAAATACTAGTCAAAAATTAATAATGGCTGACAATGCTTCATCTAATAAAAATTCAAGATAATATTACTACTTGTTTACTGATGGCCATAGACTGAGGCTCAGAGGAGATGCAATGAAAAGCAAGTAAAATGAAGATGAAAGAAATACTAGTCAAAAATTAATAATGGCTGACAATGCTTCATCTAATAAAAATTCAAGATAATATTACTACTTGTTTACTGATGGCCATAGACTGAGGCTCAGAGGAGATGCAATGAAAAGCAAGTAAAATGAAGATGAAAGAAATACTAGTCAAAAATTAATAATGGCTGACAATGCTTCATCTAATAAAAATTCAAGATAATATTACTACTTGTTTACTGATGGCCATAGACTGAGTGTCTGAGGAGATGCAATGAAAAGCAAGTAAAATGAAGATGAAAGAAATACTAGTCAAAAATTAATAATGGCTGACAATGCTTCATCTAATAAAAATTCAAGATAATATTACTACTTGTTTACTGATGGCCATAGACTGAGTGTCTGAGGAGATGCAATGAAAAGCAAGTAAAATGAAAATGAAAGAAATACTAGTCAAAAATTAATAATGGCTGACAATGCTTCATCTAATAAAAATTCAAGATAATATTACTACTTGTTTACTGATGGCCATAGACTGATGGTCTGAGGAGTTGCAATGAAAAGCAAGTAAAATGAAAATGAAAGAAATACCAGGCAAAAATTAATAATTGCTGACAATGCTTCATCTAATAAAAATTCAAGATAATATTACTACTTGTTTACTGATGGCCATAGACTGAGTGTCTGAGGAGTTGCAATGAAAAGCAAGTAAAATGAAAATGAAAGAAATACCAGGCAAAAATTAATAATTGCTGACAATGCTTCATCTAATAAAAATTCAAGATAATATTACTACTTGTTTACTGATGGCCATAGACTGAGGGTCTGAGGAGATGCAATGAAAAGCAAGTAAAATGAAAATGAAAGAAATACTAGTCAAAAATTAATAATGGCTGACAATGCTTCATCTAATAAAAATTCAAGATAATATTACTACTTGTTTACTGATGGCCATAGACTGAGGCTCTGAGGAGATGCAATGAAAAGCAAGTAAAATGAAAATGAAAGAAATACTAGTCAAAAATTAATAATGGCTGACAATGCTTCATCTAATAAAAATTCAAGATAATATTAGTACTTGTTTACTGATGGCCATAAACTGATGGTCTGAGGAGTTGCAATGAAAAGCAAGTAAAATGAAAATGAAAGAAATACCAGGCAAAAATTAATAATTGCTGACAATGCTTCATCTAATAAAAATTCAAGATAATATTACTACTTGTTTACTGATGGCCATAGACTGAGTGTCTGAGGAGTTGCAATGAAAAGCAAGTAAAACGAAAATGAAAGAAATACCAGGCAAAAATTAATAATTGCTGACAATGCTTCATCTAATAAAAATTCAAGATAATATTACTACTTGTTTACTGATGGCCATAGACTGAGGCTCTGAGGAGATGCAATGAAAAGCAAGTAAAATGAAAATGAAAGAAATACTAGTCAAAAATTAATAATGGCTGACAATGCTTCATCTAATAAAAATTCAAGATATTATTACTAGTTGTTTACTGATGGCCATAGACTGAGGGTATGAGGAGTTGCAATGAAAAGCAAGTAAAATGAAGATGAAAGTAATACTAGTCAAAAATTAATAATGGCTGACAATGCTTCATCTAATAAAAAGTCAAGATAATATTAGTACTTGTTTACTGATGGCCATAGACTGAGGGTCTGAGGAGTTGCAATGAAAAGCAAGTAAAATGAAGATGAAAGTAATACTAGTCGAAAATTAATAATGGCTGACAATGCTTCATCTAATAAAAATTCAAGATAATATTACTACTTGTTTACTGATGGCCATGGACTGAAGGTCTGAGGAGATGCAATGAAAAGCAAGTAAAATGAAGATGAAAGAAATACTAGCCAAAGATTAATAATGGTTGACAATGCTTCATCTAATAAAAATTCAAGATGATATTGCTACTTGTTTACTGATGGCCATAGACTGAGGGTCTGAGGAGTTGCAATGAAAAGCAAGTAAAATGAAGATGAAAGAAATACTAGTCAAAAATTAATAATGGCTGACAATGCTTCATCTAATAAAAATTCAAGATAATATTACTACTTGTTTACTGATGGCCATAGACTGAGGGTCTGAGGAGATGCAATGAAAAGCAAGTAAAATGAAGATGAATGAAATATTATTAAAAAATTAATAATGGCTGACAATGCTTCATCTAATAAAAATTCAAGATAATATTACTACTTGTTTACTGATGGCCATAGATTGAAGGTCTGAGGAGATGCAATGAAAAGCAAGTAAAATGAAGATGACAGATATACTATTCAAAAATTAATAATGGCTGACTATTCTTTATCTAATACAATTTCAAACACAGACTGGAAGGCGTAAGCAAACATCGATTAATCTGTTGACGGCCATTGACTTAAGTAATTTTGTTGATGCAGTTCATTGATCAAAGTTGATCTCATTCATGGAGCACGTTTTTCCTGTATATTGCGTTTACAAATAGGACACATGTACAGTCCCAACCCAGGCATTTTTGTATATTAATATTTCTCAGTTGCACAGGCCGAGAAACTTAATAGATATTGTTTAATAAATAGAAATGTCGCGAATATCAAATATGGAATAAGGACTAAAAGTAACGTTTGAAGTAATAAAAACATCGCATTAAAAATAAATACATTAACTCTTTAGAAACTACTTTGTTTACGTTTCGGATACGGATTCTTCAAAAAAGGTAAATAGAATCTCGTTTGCTTCGTTTTTCACTGTGACCAAGCGGTAAAGAACTCTTTATCAATTGGTGGTTCCGCCTACAAGGTAATAATAATAATACACACACACACATATATATATATATACATATACATATATATATATATATATATATATATATATATATATATATATATATATATATATATATATATATATATATATATATATATATATTTAAACAGGCTCGGAAAGCTACCAAACTCAAGAATAATAGCCTCATTACATGTAAAAAAAAAGATTAAAAATAAAAGAAACACTAATAATAAAAAAGGAAAAGGCAAAACTTAATAGGATTAACTACGAACATGGCCAGAATATGCTGATTGTGTTTGGAAAATAAAACATTCCTATAATTACAGATACATGCATAAAAAAACCACACATTCTATTAAAAATATTAAAATGGACCTTGATAATGTCCAAAAGAGTAGCTAAAAGCGCCCGGATGTGCAGAACTTTGGGACAGTTTTTACAGACTTTGTGTCCAGAAAAGAAAACACTTGTACGAACACAAGAAAAATTAAAGAAAACGCTTAATTGACTGCTTATACTTCCCGATTTTTCTTTTTTATATCCACTTATATATATATATATATATATATATATAAGACATTTTTATGTTTATACATTCTTTTTATAGATACAAATATTTAAGTAAATGCTCTGTTTTTATAATAAACAGTATTAAAGAACATTTACCGACCTGAATGTCCGAGAAATCTTCATAGAAAATATGCGTCCTCCGACAGGAATCGAACCTGTATCCTATACGGAATCGTCATTTAGACTGGCGTGCTTTTACCGATTTCGCCACAGAGGAGCGTTCGGTTAGCAAGTTTAAAGGCAGTAAATTCGACCTTGCTAATCGGACGATCCTCTGTGGCTCAATCGGTAAAAGCACATCAGGCTAAATGACGGTTCCGTATAGGGTACAGGTTCGAATCCTGTCGGAGGACGAATATTTTCTATGAAAATTTCTCGGACATTCAGGCCGGTAAATGTTTAATACTGTTTATTATAAACACAGAGCATTTACTTAAATATTTGTACCTATAAAAAGAATGTATAAACATATAAATGTCTTAAAAATAATTGTCGGACTTTGTCAATTTCATAATATATATATCTTTGTGTATATGTGCGCGTATGTGTGTGAAGAGTAAGTGTCTGGAGACCACTAATTATATGCTTTCAAATTTGCATTATTTATGAGGGAAGTCAGAGATACGTTTAACATTTTTAGATGCAGACAATATGGACATAGTAATAAACATTGCGTTGTCAATGTCTGTTTTTCACCTCAAGCGGTATTCAGTCTAGGTGTTACTACTAATTGCCTATATTGACGAGTGGTAGCCCGTTGGAAATGGAGAAGAGAGGAAATCGCTACTACGCTACCTACAATCATATCGATGTTCGAGTGTGTAATGGATATCATCACAGAAAGAGAAATCTGTATCTATCTATCTATCTATCTATCTATCTATCTATCTATCTCAGTCTGTTCATATCTATCTGTTCATATCTATCTGTTCATATCTATCTATCTATCTATCTGTTCGTATCTATCTATCTCAGTCTGTTCATATCTATCTGTTCGTATCTATCTATCTATCTATCTATCTATCTCAGTCTATTCATCTCTATCTGTTCATATCTATCTATCTATCTATATCAGTCTGTTCGTATCTATCTATCTATCTATATATCTATCTATCTGTCTGTTCATATCTATCTGTTCGTATCTATCTATCTATCTATCTATCTATCTATCTATCTCAGTCTGTTCATATCTATCTATCTCAGTCTGTTCATATCTATCTATCTATCTATCTATCTATCTCAGTCTGTTCGTATCTATCTGTTCGTATCTATCTATCTATCTATCTCAGTCTGTTCATATCTATCTATCTATCTATCTATCTATCTATCTCAGTCTGTTCGTATCTATCTATCTATCTATCTATCTATCTATCTATCTCAGTCTGTTCATATCTATCTATCTATCTATCTAAGTCTTTTCATTATCTATCTATCTATCTATCTATCTATCTATCTATCTATCTATCTATCTATATATCTATCTATCTCAATCTTTTCATTATCTATCTATCTATCTATCTAAAATCAGTCTGTTCGTATCAGTTTTTTTAAATAATTTCACCCCAATCCAGGAGCGAATGCTACTAGTATGCAGGGGTTTACAGAGAATTAAGGTGAGGGAAAAGACTGCGTATAACGGGGGGGGGGGGAGACTGAAGAAATGATAAAAGCTGAACGGGGTTCAAGAAGATAGATGACGATTGACGTTGCATTTAAATTTTGAAGATTGCAGTTATCAGGGAAGCAAGGAAATGGAAGGGAGTCCCACGGGCGAGAAAAGAAACTGTTCAAATAGAAGTGATAGCTACATTTACCTAATTCAAAAGTAAAAGAGTGGGACCCAGATGCCAATATTGTAGAATGCTTTTATCACATGCAGTCCGGTCACCGGGAAAAAATGCTAGTCAGAAAGGTCGCTATCTATCTTAGTATATTCTTATCTAGTTTTTTAGATTATATATCATATATAATGGTGTGTGTGAGGATATCGATCATCCAGTTCTTAACGTTCTCTTCGATATGCTGCAATTATTATTATTATTATCATTGATAGTAGTAGTAGTAGTAGTAGTATTGTATTTTAAATTCACCAAATAAAAGAAATATTTTGGTGATAAAGCCGTAAAGAATAACTGGAAGAAGCAAGAACGATACGTGAGAAAAAGAAATTGCAGAAGTAGTAGTAGTAGTAGTAGTTGTAGTAACAGAAAAAGAAGAAGAAGAGAAAATTAAAAAGGCAAAGAAATATAGAAAAAGATGAAATAAGAAACTAGAGAATATGATTAACAGAAAAACAAAAGAGATAAGAGATGTGAAAAATAAAAGAAAAGAAAAAGAAGAAAAAGGAGAAAATGAAAAAAGAAAAGAAGAGGAAAATGAAAAAGAAGAAAAAGAAGAAACAAGAAGAAAAGAAAAAACAGAAAAAGAAGAAGAAAAGAAGGAGAAGAAAAGAAAAAGAAGAAGAAAAAGAAGGACAAAAACAAGAGGGGGAAAAGAGGAGCAGAGAAAAAGTATTGCTGTTGCTAAAAAAACAAACGTACTTATGCTTTTCTTTTTAAACTTTATTACTTTCGAGTAAAAAGATGAAGTCTAGAACTGAGAAAAGAAGAGGGAGCTGATAACGTTAACAATGATCGGGAAAGAAAACAAGGTGAAAAACGAATTAAATAACAGAGAAACGCGAGAGCAACGAAGGGGATGACGCAGGAAATGAGAAGGAGGGAAAAATGTACAAACATAGTTCTTCACAATAATGAGCAACAATTTTTTTTTAAAGGCAGAAGATTTAGGGTCTACTGGTTCTTTTTTATTGGAAAACTGCTTTAGCCAAAGAAAATTGAAAGGGAAAAGTGATTCCGTATTGGATTGTTGTGAGTTATTAGTTAATATACCAAAAGCTTTTTTCTGCAGGCGCCAGACGAGAGCAAGATGGCGGCTGATCGTTGAACACAATGGCTGCTTCCGTTCGCCGCTTCTGGTATCCGGCCATGCACGCATGAAGTCAACGTGAGCACGCATCCCGATTGCTTTATAAAAAAAGAAAAGGCTTCCAGAGCCCATTCTACCGACTTTGTTAGACAAAACATTATCATTTCTTATGATTTAATAGGGTTTCTGCTTTCGAAAAATACTTTTGAAATGTTTTTTTTTCTTTGTACTTTCTTTCTCTCTTGTTGGCTTGATTTACGCTTTTTGTTTTTCTTTCTTTCCTGTTTTTTCCTTTCTTTCTTGGTTGCTTGTTTGCAATTCGCTTTTCGTCTGTTTTACCTGCCTGCTTTTCTCATTCTTTCTTTCTTCTTCACTTCCTTTTAGCTTTTAACTTTCTTTTTCTTTCTTTCTTGCTTGCTTGTTTGTTTTTCTTTTTCCCTCTTTCTATGATCTTTCTTTTTCTCTTCTTCTCACTCCTGCCTTTTTTAAAACTTTTGCAACTCCCTTTCGCCACCTCCCCTTACGCTTTCTCTTCCTATTGTTTTATTTTCCCTTTCATGAACATATTTTGTACCGACCCGGGCTGTAATTATCGCCAATTTGCCCTTCCCAATAAGATACACAGAGAGAAAATAAATAACTTTATCACGAGAAACACCTATTATGTTACAGTTTAAAATCAGGTTAAAGCGGAAGCGGAAATGATCATGTAGCAGTCTGACGCATGCGCATACATCAGTTCAAATTTTTTATTTCATTATTCCGTTTTGCATAATCACTCATATCTATCTATCTATCTATCTATCTTCATTCTGTTCGTATATCTGTAGGTATTTACTGGTGTTGCTTAATCTGGCACAGAATCATAAGACGGGAATACGGGATCATCAAATGCGTGTCGAATTTACTATAGTTACAATTGCTAACGAGAAATATATATATATATATATATATATATATATATATATATATATATATATATATATATATATTGATATATATATATATGGGAGTGCGATGGATAAATTGCCGTCTAAATTATGCAAAAATGAAGATAACACTGACATTTAATTTTAAAAGTTATATTTACCAAAATTGCACAAATATCTTGAAATACTAAAGTAAATCTATTCAATAAAATCCTTTCACTTTCTTGATGTTAACATGACATTCATCAAGAAAGGCTGCGTATTTTTTTCCTACCCAAATACTTTCGATCTCCTCCCAGATCGTCCTCAGGGCTGAATTACAAAGACAAACTTATTGTAACTGATCATTGTGATGGCGATTTTGAAAAACACGCGTGAACGCGCTGTTTTCATTATTTTAAAATTAAATATAGCTATGGAATTTTTTGAAAAACAAGCGTCTCAATATATATATATATATATATATATATATATATATATATATATATATATATATATATATATATATATATATATATCCAAACATTAAGGATACAGAAACGTTCGGCATTTCAATAAAGATTTTGACGTTTGCTGTATCTAAGTATTAAAACTTAGCCAATCTCATTCAGTTTTTTATCATTTTTATTTTTTTTTATATGTCGCGGATGCTTTATTAATACATTCCCACAAAGCAGCAATGGCCGATCCTGTAAATAAACTAAGCAAACAATTGAAGTTAATTAAAAAACCATATAATTCATTACTCGTTCTTGATATCATCTTAAAACACACTGATAATCATCTAAAACTAAACATCTATTGAAAATCCCCTTAAAAAAATGATCTTATAAAATTCTTCTTGCATCATGGCAATATGCCAAAATAATTACATGTTTCAATTTAAGATTATTTGAGATTTGAAGATTACAATATTTACATGAAAAAAAAATGCTTTGAAAATCTTTTAACCTCTATAAGATATAAATATCGTAATCATTTTGTTGGGGACGAGTGAATGTATTTTGTTTTTCTTTATCAGAAGGAGAGCAATTACCAGAAGGAATCTTGTCCGGCTGGCGTGTTCCTAACATTCATCCTCAACAATAATAAAATATTTCACACAATTGAAATATAAACAAGGCAAAGGGTCATCTAAAACAACACAAACATTTATATACAATTCAAGAAATATTTACAGATATTAATTAGTGATGTGAATGTTTATGTGTTTGTGTTTGTATTATGCGATCGAGCTTATCTGAATGTTTAAGTTTGTTATATTCGTGATTTGTTGCGAAAATTAAAGTCTGATGAATTTTACAAAATAAATGTTCGTTCAGAATGTAACGTGAGGGTGTATGTATTTTTCTACGTATTGTTTTATGCTACGTTATCAAAAGTTGTGTACCCTTAACTGTAAATTAAGTTTGATGTCAGTTCACTATTTTACTTAGTTGGTAGTGAATGGTGATTATTCAACTTTTAAAAGTAAAATATTTGAAGTTCAAAGGTTCTTGTTCGTCAGAGAGGATTATCGAGCCAAAACGTCGTTGAGTCAGGAGTTGATTTCACATGGGAAAGTTATTATTCTGAGTTGCGTGGATTCCGTTGGCTTCTCTCTGGGTGTGGTTGTCTGACAGTATTTACTGTCCCGCCACGTTGGATAGATGTGGCACAAGGCCGAGTTTACCGTGGGTATTCCCGAGCCCGTAGGCTCGGCCAAAAAATGCCCGTCGAACCCGTATAAACAGGATCGGGTTGGTCAATCTCCCCGAACGAGGCTCTGCCCTTCGGCGGATCCTCGTCCGGGTTCCTCTCTGCCCAGAGGCAGACAGTTCGGCCGTCTAGCCGAGTCGTCCAAAAACGACTGACTCTGAACTGGGTGTGGTGTTCTGACTAACTTAATCGGCTCACAGGGTTTTGTGCGCAATTTATTTTCTTTCACGTGCGCTTCAAACTTTTCAAGCTGTCAGCCAATAGAAAGTCTAGTTTACAAAAAACAAGGTTTTCATTGGATTGTTGGTGTACGTGGGTGTGAAAATGGATTGTTCCTATACACAGGGGTACATAGGTAACGTGGGCGATTCCACAATTTTATTTATAATGCAGAGAGGAAAGCTAACAAAATCCACAAAAACAAACAAGAATAGAATAAATAACTTCGATAAAACTAGGCACATAATACTAACAACTCAAGAACAACTACAATTCAAAAAGAATCTACCTAAACTTAATATAAAATTTGTCACATCTATAAAATATTTCATGAACACCTAACAAAATAATAGCAACATTAAACCGAAAACAGAAGATATACAAAATAGATTGCAAAAAAAAAAAAAAAATGAAGATATATTTAAAAGTTTAAATAAGTGATTATATGAACATAAACTGGATATTTTACAATTCATGAAATGCATTAATTGTTAATAGTTTTGACCATAAGTTTAACTTGAAGAATATGATTGTCAGTAAAAATCAACGAAACTTATAAAGATATATTGAAAGAGCACTAATTTCCGAATCCTCTGTCAGAAATGTACGCCCAGGATCATACATTTTCTCATTTCCTATATCAAACTACTGCGATTGTTTCCTCGACAGCTTTTAGCTACTTTGGTTAATCTTCTGGGAGTGGGAGTAAAGTTATTTTCAGTTCTCGTTGGAAAACAAAGATTCTTATAAGAAACATTTCTGTGGTCCTCAATGCAAAAATAGGATTTACTGAAAAATCCATATTATATATATATATATATATATATATATATATATATATATATATAAATTGAAGATAGAACTCAACACTTTGAGGCGACAGTCTGTTTCATGGTAGATGCAATCGTCAGGCCTGCTAGATGCATCGGTGGCCTGACGATTGCATCTAGCATGAAACAGACTGTCGCCTCTAAGTATTGACTTCCATGTTCACTTTTATATATATATATATATAACGAAAATCTTGGTAATCCGTATGGATAATCCCAAGGAGGATGAAATCCTGAGAGCAAAATGTTAAGTCAGAGCGAATATTTTAATTTAAAGAAAAACAGACCACTTTAAGGCTCCATTAGTTATAATTTATTTCACCAGAGAATTTTATTTTTCTCTGGATCTTCAGACTTCACTTTCAAAGGTGAAACGAAAAATGAATTTAAAATTTACACTTTTGACGGTCAGTATTAAGCTTATATAATGTGACATAGAAGGTAGTGAGGAATAGTGTGAGAGACATGGTCGAGTTTAGAGAGGGAAGGGAGAATTTAAAAAATTATTTTTATTTTTATTACAATACTTAATATTGAGGAAGGGGAGGGGGTAATGATCCAACATTGACCTATTTAATCGGGCAACTCAACGGAAATGATATGGGAAAAAGGAAAAAAGGAAAAAGACGGGAAAAGGAAGAAAAAAGCGGAGAAGTAAAGGAATAAGATATAAGAGATGGACGTAGGGTTTTTGGAGGAAGGGGTGGGGTGGTATAGCTTTAGCAATTTAGATAAATACAGATTTTAACGTTTGATAGGAATTTAATATACATACATACATATATATATATATATATATATATATATATATATATATATATATATATATATTAGGCAGCATATTTTTTATATTATAAAGAGATAATCATACATTGAATCAATTAGCAATATTAATGCAATTAATGGCGAAATCTCTTCACTAATAGACATAATATAAGCATTAACCTACTAACAATCCACTGAATGATGCGATCCTTATGTATACAATTGTTGTCAGATGGATCTGGTGTATTTTTTTAAACCAGCAAGTACTTTCAAGGACTTCATGCCCTCATCGTCAGGTTGTAACTTTTTCCTTTAAAATCAAAACTCGAAGACGAAATAAATGTGTTTTAGACCGAAAGATTTTTTTTAAGAGCAGCCTATTGGCATATGAAAGTGAGTAGGCGTTATCCACTGAACACTATTAGGGTCACTTGTACTTAGCAGACAAGCAGCGTTCGTCTGGTCTGCGATCAGAGACCAGACAGGAGGTGGGGGAAAGGAAGGTTCTCTTCCAAGAACTGGCTTTAGTTTAACCGGGTACCAAAAAAATATTCCATAATCTGCATATTCAAAGAAATAAAGAGACGACTATCATTCTCATATCTCGTCGCAAATATGTAAGGTATTAAAAATATACTTGTAAAATCTAAGGTGGGGGGTACAATTATTGGTCTAACGTAACAGCTGTGACAGAAATACCTCCCACATTTTAAAGATTGACAAATTTGACGGTTATTAAAAATTTTTTTCACTGTTGTTTAAAAAAAGGGCTACAATTTTATTCATCATTTTTAAAAATGACATTCTCAAAATGGTGGCCTTTATTTGCCATACATTGTTGTAGGGGATTTCTAAAGTTTTCCATCACCTGAAGAGCCATTTCTGGCAGATTTTCTACCTCTTTTTGGAAGTGGGAGAAGATTGAGCGAGTGTGCAGGCCAACCAGTGTCATCGCGTATGGAAATCTCGTGTCCTGGAAACATTTCTCTCTAAGTTTACATTCATTTTCTTGCTGTGTATACGATGGCTTCATCCTGTTGAAACCATACGTCCGTACTTCAAATGTCTCTGAGTTTTGGTTCACATACCGGTCAGATGTTGCAGTGGTCTCTATCCTCAAAAAGTAACGGAACCTAACACCAAATTTGCACCACACTGTCATTCGTTCGCTGTGTAGAGTCTACGTCTATTTTCCACAAATTAGCGAACATCTTGCATATTGACGCAGCCAGGGAGATGAATGTGAGCTTCATCACTTATGAGAAGGACAGCATTTGCAGGAGCATTTTGAAGGATATCGTCACAGTGTAGCACCCGATTTTTCCAGTTATGTTCTTGCAGTTTCTGAACCACCATTAATTTATAGGGAGGGAACTACAGAATTCTTTTGACTTCTTGATCAGACAATCCCAAAGCAGAAACTTGTTTGCGTGTTGAGCATCTGGGATACTGAAGAACAGACTGCCTCACCGCCTGGATATTTGTGCAGTTCGATCAATTACAGGTCTTCCAGGCAGATCTTTTAAGCACTGAGCATGTGGAACTGAAATTTTCAATCCATAGAAATATCGATTTTTCTATCCGGAAGAGCATTTTACACCGGCTGTAATTACAGATGCACCGGTCGTAAAATCTTTTTCAACGTTATCTATCGTGATCAATAGGGTGTGGGTATTGAACAAACAAAATATGCCTGATAAATCGTCTGCAGTAGAGGGTATCCTCGAATACGAGTGGCTAGCTATTTGATATATATTTATTACTAGTATATAAAAATATATATTTATTACTAGTATATATATTTATTAATATTACCTGTAGAATAACATTTCCGCCTAGAAAAACACGATTTTAAAATCCATGCCAAATTCACTATAATTGAGAGAATAGAAAAGTTTAGAGCAGATAACTTTAGAAAGATTTTAGAGTTACATGAAAATAAGTGGACACAACGTTTAAAAACACATTATCCAGCCGGGCTAAACCATAAATTTAACAATATAGATAGTATTAATATATAACCCTACAAATCAGGACCTACCCACATTTCTTACCCACACAAGACAAGACATGCTTACGGAGGTGTTGAGGCCTCACACTTATACACACACCCACACGAATATACACACTTACACACATCATACTCATTCACTCCCTTATGAGCCAAATGATAACACACACCCATAGTAATATACACGCTTACACACATCATACTCACTCACTAAGAACCAAATAACACACATACACACTTAACGAGATACATCCCCTTTCCAGGATCCAACAAAACTGTCAAACTGACCAAGGGAATTCAAAGCAGCATGAATCCATCCAGCTCTTATCTCAAATAACAACTTAAAAGAGACTGTTTGACCAACACAAGGGCTGACCAAAATTCATGTTAAAAAAATAAAAAAACAAATTAAAACTACAGACAAAAGTTTATTTTCTTCATCAAGTCATTCATTTCTGTAGTTCACTGCTACCAGCAAGCAGAAAATTATTTTTCTCCTGATGATGGCCATGTTGGCCGAAACTAGTCGAGGAATCTAAATGAATAATAATAAAAACGAAAGAATATTAATATACAATCCAGTGTGTCTGAAGATTTTAATTTTTCAATATTTTTTATTATTCAATATATATATATATATATATATATATATATATATATATATATATATATATATATATATATATTATTATTATTATTATTATTATTATTATCATTATTAATCATCTTTGATAATGACTTATGTAAGCCGAAAGCTTAGAGAGGATTAAAACATATGTATCAATATTGTGATTTCCTTTCATCTTTTAATGATAATGTTATTAAGCTTATCAGACGAATTTGCTTAAGATAAAGACAAAACTTGTCTATATTATTTAATGAAACATGCATCAATGAAAAAATGCTGCCTAAATACACACAATTTAATATTTATTATTAGTATATATATTTATTATTTAGTATATGTATTTATTATTTGGTATATTTATATTTATTTCTAGTATATATATTTATTATTAGTATATATATATATGTATTAGTATATGTATACATACGCACAAACACACACACATATATACATATATTTTTTTCTGGAGAGTTCACTTATTAAATAGGTCAATGTCTGACCCTTCCGAACACTAAGTCCATCTCTTATTTCTAACATTTTTACTTCTCCCCTCCCTTTTTTCTCTTTATATCGTTTCCGGTGAGTTGACCTATTAAATAGGTTAATGTCTGATCCTTACCCACCTTCCTCATTATTAAGTATTGTAATAAAAATAAATTTAAAAGCATTCCTATCTCTCCCTTCCCTCTCTAATTTCGACCATGTCTGTCACACTATCTCTCACCACTCTCTATATCACCTTATATCAGCTTAATACTACCCTTAAAGAGTGTAAGTTTAAATTCATTTTTTTCATCCTTGGAAGTGAGGTCTGATGATCCAGGGAAAAAGAAACTCCCTAGGGAAATAAATTACAACCATGGAACCTTAAAGTTGTCTGGTTTTCTTTAAATGAAATTATTCGCTCTGACTTAACATTGAGCTCTCCGGATTTCATCCTCCTTGGGATTATCCATACGAATTACCAAGATTTTCATTACTTGACCCTCTCTCTCTCTCTCTCTCTCTCTCTCTCTCTCTCTATATATATATATATATATATATATATATATATATAGAGAGAGAGAGAGAGGGTTAAGTAATGTATATATATATATAAAGTAAGGGAGAGTCAAGTATATATATATAAAGTAAGGGAGAGTCAAGTATATATATATATTTGACTCTCCCGTCGTATTCGACGTATGAGGGTCAACAACTCAGTTCCAACTCCAGCACATTATAGTGGTGAAGGCTTTGTGCAGAACCATTCACACTTTTTGAAGGGCCGAATACAGAGACTTGGTGCACTACATGCCACAGGGTCCTCCAAACGACTCTCCTCAGTCTGTCCTGCTATTTAACCCTAGCTGAGGGAGCAGAAGAGGATTCATAGCTTTCCCAATGGTACTAGCACGTAAGTGAATGTAATGAATTCGACTGGAATTCGAACTCGGCTCTCCGATTCCTCAATCCAAGCCGCTATCCATTACTCCACCGTAGATATGTATTCAAAACTGGTTTGATTAAATAATTTAGACAAATCATATCAATTTCTTTTGGTTGTGATCCGTTCAAGTTCATTGATTGAGTGGTAGGCTTAGAAAATTGATTAAGAAAAATGCCAAATTTCCTTTCAAATATGCTGCCTACCCCCCCCCCCTACACACACATATATATATGTATATATAAATAAAAAGAAAGAACAGTAAGATATAAAATCCGGTGTTCTTATAGATATTTTTATTTTTACACAATACTGCTCAATGTAAATTTACAAAGCATTAATATTATAAATTAATTGATTTAAAATATGTTTTTTTTTCGCTACACAGTGATAACCATCTTTCAGAAATGGAAGCTAAAGACTTCGAATTTAATTTTGTTATTAAAGACATTAGTTCCATTTCCTCGTCAAGCGAATTTTGGAGTCCAAAATTCGCTTGACGAGGAAATGGAACTAATTCGAAGGCTTTAGCTTCCATTTCTGAAACATGGTTATCACTGTGTAGCGAAAAACCCATATTTTAAATCAATTAATTTATAATATATATATATATATATATATATATATATATATATATATATGCATTCTGTTCTTCACCGGAACACAACTCTAGTTTCATGCACGATTCAATCGTCAGGTACCGATTGAATATAGGAGTAGATAGATTCGTCTATCGTTCGTTTCATCTCCTTCATTGTCTTTTGACCAGGAGTAAATGTTTATCCATTGTTTCATGTAAAGGAGTGTGTTTCCGGTTCCCACTGAAGTCTTTTCCTTCTCTTTCACTTCCGGTGGTCTCTTGCGCCTTGATGTCACTCGCTTAGGTGTTGCTTCTTACTCTAGTTTTCTTTTACGGCGATTAAATAATATTTTGTATTGCAATCAGATCACAAAAATTATAAAAGTGAGGAATTTGCCATGCGACGTTTCATAAAACAATACATTCTTTATTTTGCGAGGTATCATAAAACTGTGGCGGACTTTACCACATTAATTTAACTTTAGATCAGGAAACAAAACTGACGTGAAAAAGGATAAGCAAAATACATCATTACACATAAATTATGTATTTAACAAGATGTACAACGATGTGAAAGAAGGCATGCATTGAATAGGAAAAGAGGTTGAATAAAACAAGAGCTGTCCCTCTTTAACTATTATTTTTGTATTTCAAAGTTCAATGAAAGAAAGTTTATGATAGTTTCTTGTAATAAATGTTCTCAACAGTTTTGCTGTGTAAGGAAAAGATTATGTGAGTGTAGGGAATGTTCATGTTATGGTCCAGGTTAGGACCAAAGAAGAACAACACGAACACAAGAGTAGAAATAACGAAGATATATTACACGAAATAATAATACAAGAAGGTGTTAGCATGACTGTCAGTCTGGTTTGGAGTGAACTACTATCGGCTCGACTCGATTCGTCCCTCTCTCTTGAGAGGCGTAGTATACATAGCGTTAGGACGAGTTCATTCTGTAGTTATAGGTAAGGACCCATAACAGTTCAGCATGTGAGTGGTGGTGTGAGTAAAGATTGGTGCATGGTTTCAACTGTCGTGGATTCGTTTGGCAGCATAAATCTCACTAATTATCTAAGAATATTTCTTGCTTATACAGGGGATCATCGGCTCCGAATCGCTGCGCGGAAAGAATTGTTCTTCACGTGCAGACAATCTGATTGGTTGGCATTGACCAATCAGCGAGCGAGTTTTGGGGAGACTCAAGAAAGCTTCTGGAATCCGTCTCTCCCAAAAGTGCACAAAATCGACTACATGAAAATAGAGCGATTACAAAATTGTCACATTGCCGCGATTTGTAAATTGTCTATAACAGCGTAGTGGTGATTTATTAACCAATGAATGTTTGTCGCTGTATATGATTTGTATTTGTTTGCTGCAATTAACTGAAGAAAAATATAAAATTTTCAAAATATCCGAATGACTAAGAATAAATTTCCGGATTAATGATACTTTGTTGTCAAGGCACTGATTCGTTCATCATTTTAGTCACTGCGTGCAGGTTCTTTGTTGATCGATGATGGAGAAGCAGGTATCGTATAATATAGCTAAAATGAAGAGAAGCACTTCATCAGGATCTGCTAGCATTAGCCACGTTGTATTGTCCATGAAATATAAATTGGAACTGGAAGGGGAGAGGAGTTTAGACAAGGGTCGTGTAGGTGTTCGAATAGCAGGGGGATAAAGTTGCCCATTTTGTTAATTGACACATTGAGATATCGACGCAGACTTTTATTTTCGGAGACATTATTTGTTTTGTGATTATCCGAAAACTTGACCTTGTTTTCGGCGCCCGGAAACACTTTAAAAATCCATTTTAGCTTGATATGAAGAACCATTTCGAGAAATGTCTTTCTTTCATTCCAGTGATTACGTTCCTTTCTTTTTCTTTTTTTTTTTCTTATTGTCGTCTTTTTCATTCTTCCTTTTTTGTATATCCTATTATTATTTTTTGCTTTCCTATCTTATTTTAGAACATCTGACTTCTTCTTCTTCTTCTTCTTCTTCTTCTTCTTCTTCTTCTTCTTCTTCTTCTTCCCTCCTCCTCCACCTTTTCTTCTTCTTCTTCTCATCCTCCTCCCCTCCTCCACCTCTTCTTCTTCTCCTCATCCTACCCCCCTCCTGCGCCACCACTTCTTCTACTTTTTCTCCTCCCCATCCTCCTCCAATTCTTCTTCTTCTTCTTCTTCTTCTTCTTCTTCTTCTTCTTCTTCTTCTTCTTCTTCTTCTTCTTCTTCTTCTTCTTCTCTAAACACACGCACACATATAATAGACTACCCACAATAAGCTATATAAACAAATTTTTACTACGTTAATAAAAACACCGATAAAAAAAATATATAAGATAAAAAATTAAATTAAATAAAAACAAGCAAAATAATTTGACACAAATAAATAAACAAATAAACGACTTCCGGTAAAAATAACCGCCAAAATAGACTACCCACAATGCACCACTGACCCGTATATATAAATAGCCGAGAAAAATAACAGCACTAGTTGCCTGACGATTGCATCTAGCATGAAACAGACTGTCGCCTCTAAGTATTGACTTCTATGTTCACTTTTATATTTACACACGCTCTATCTCTGATATTGAGCACTTTATCCCATAAATATAGCACACTTTAAGACTATATTTCTTCATATATATATATATATATATATATATATATATATATATATAATAGCATTATATATATATTTATATATATGACTAATGTCGAATCAGTCGAATTTCGATCCCGGTTTGAGACAATCGGATGTCTAGCCACACTGATGAGCTCTGATACTGCGAAACTGTCTGTCTGTGGATAGCAATATATACGCCCCCAGAAAATTTTAATTCCGGTCGAGCACTCTTGAGAGAAAGCGCGAATTTGTAAACAATGACTAATACTGCAAAGCTCTTCTGCGAATTGAGCTCTCTCGGTCATTGGTGTTTTTTTTTTTCGAAGAATAAGTACGTAAAAATCCGCCCTCTTTTCTATCGGGCTTTGAAAGCTGAGGGGAAAATCTCCGACTGATGACAAATCTGTCGGGTTTCGATCACGGCTTGAGGCAATCGGATTTCTAGCCTCAATGAAGAGCTGTGATACAGCGAAGCAGTCTGTTTGTGGATGACAACGCACACACACACACACACACACACACACACCACACACACACACACACACACACACACATATATATATATATATATATATATATATATATATATATATATATGACTTAAAGATCAAATGGAGATTAAATATTGATCGAAATCCGGCAGGATGATAAAATAAATAACAAATAGGAAAGGTATATCAATCTAAAATGTTTGACTTTTATTATAGCTTCGTCAAAGATTGAGAGAAAACAGGTAAAAAGACAGAAACACTTCTTTTATGTGCCGTGTCCCTTCAGGGCGTAGGCGATCGTGGCTCTTCACTTCCCCCTATCCCTTATAGCTCTCAAAAGGCTTTGTCCCTTTGCTACTTACCCCAGGCCCTATTACTGTCATCCACTTGCTTAAGCCCGCTAGGTATGTCACGCTTTGCTTTCCCTTGTCTCTCTTTCCCTCTATTCAACCTGTGAGTATCAGATTCTCCAAGCCCTCCTTTCTCATTACATGTTCCAGAAATTTCAGCTGCCTCTTCCTGATGTTAATTATAAGCTTCCTCCTTGTTTGCATGCTCTCCAAGACCTTATCGTAGCTCACACGCTTGTCCGTGATATCCTTCTGTAGAACCATACCTCTGTTGCCTCTGGTCTCTTCTTCATCTTTGAGGAGACCGTCCAACATTCGCTGCCGTCAAGGAGGACAAATGTCACGTAGCAGTTCAGTACTCTTTTCTTTGTTACCAAAGAAATCCCCCTGTCTCGTAATACTCTGCTTTTAGAATGCGTCTTTGGCCATCCCAATAAGTCTGTGGATCTCAGCGTCGCACGTAGCGTCCTCTGTCAAAACACTTCCCAGACAAATTTCTGCAACTGCTTGATTTTAGTGTCTCCGACCTGTAAATCGCATTTCGGTCTCATCATTTTACTGATGACGATGCATTCTGTCTTCTTGTATTTTATGCTTAGTCCCTTCTTCTCGCTCTCTTTCGCTACCTTCTGAAGGAAGATTTGTAATTTCCATTCCATGTCTGCTATCAGCACTGTGTCATCTGCGTATCCTATGTTATTAAGATTGTGGTCGCCAGTGCTGAATTCCGGTAGGATTTCCAATATCCCTCAGAATGGCCTCGCTGTATAGGTTGAATGTCCGGCGAGAAGACCCATCCTTGTCTTACGCCCCTTTCTATTTTTGTATATCTGCTGAACACATTCTCTATCCGCATAGATGCCATTTGCCGCCGGTATAGGTTCTTGATTATTCTAATATCTTTCCCAAATATATCAAGGTTTCTGGGCAGTTCAAACAGATCTTTGTGGAGTACTTTGTCGAACGCCTTTGCGTAGGCTATAAAACATAGGTTCACGTTCTTCTACATTTGTATTGCTCTTTCTGAGCATGAATATCACGTTCCTTGTCCCGGTGTCTTTAACGAACCGGTACTGTTCTTGTCCTATCTCTGGCCTGATTCTGCTGTGCGCTCTATTCATCAGAATACGGATGATGAGTTTTCTTACGTGGCTCATAAGACTTATTGTTCGCCGGAGTTCACATTCGTTTGTGCCTTGTTTCTTAGGCAGTGCTATGAAAATAGATATACTGAGATCTTCCGGTATATCTGTTGTGAGATCGATACTTTCCTACACCATGAACTCTCCCAGTACTATATTATTATGTGAATGGTAGTATCATGGGAGGAGTAGCACCAGTAATGCGCAGCCGCGTACGATACCAATATCGGACACTACTGGATAGTAAGCTCTGCTTACTCTTACACTATTCTTTGTAACTTTTCTGTTTAATATATCTTTCTTACCTCTAACCCGAGTTCCGTGTTTTCCTTCCGTGGCCCCTACTTCGGATCCATATCAATATCGCCACTGTTGTAGATTTCATTTATTATTTCCGTGATCTTGTCTATGCCAACGTCATCTGAGGCTGTCAGCATTTCCGTTAAAATTCCGTCTGGCCCTGTCGCCTTGTTTCTGTTCAATTTGGCCAGTGCAGTTTCTACTTCGGATTTTAGAATTTCAGGTCCGTCGGTAGTTCTGTGTATTGCGGATTGTTCTCTTTCCTCTTGGAACAGTTCTCCAATATACTTGCTCCAGCGCTGAAGAATTTTTTCTTTTCTTACTATGAGCGTTCCATCCTTAGTGCATTTCATGCAGCCTGTTGAAAAGTATGTCTTCTGTCTTGTTAGCTGCCTTATTTGTTTATGCATATCTCCTTTGTTGGTGCTACACAATCTCTCTATTTCTGCACATTTCTTGTTTAGCCACTCTTCTTTAGCCTGCCTGCATTTGGTCCTTATTTCATTGTGTAGTTTTCTGTATTCCGTTCCGTTTCTTGGCATAGTTTTCTGTCTTCTTTGCATCATGTCAAGAATCTCATCCGTCATCCACTTGTTTTTTCCTCTTCGTTCTGTCTCCTTTGGGATGATATCGTTTGCTGATGTTATTAAAGCTTCTCTTAGTGCGACCTATTTCGAGTTTCCATTTCCATTGTGTCCGTATCTTCCTTTTACACTGTCAATGTACTTTTTCTTTCAGGTACGGGTCACTCAGGAGTTGTATTGGAAGTTAGGTGCTGCCTTAAGCTTCTTCAGTTTCCGTAGTTTCACTCTTGCTGTTCATAAAACAGGGCGATGATCGCTTCCACAGCCGGTACTTGAGTAGGTTTTGCAGTGAACCATTACATTCCTGAATCTTTTGTCGATAGTTACATAGTCAATTTGGTTTTTAGTTTCTCCTCCTGGGTTCCTCTATGTCCCTAATCGTCTCGGATGTTCTTCGAACCATGTCTTGGTTATTACCTGGTCATTGGATCCATTTTTCTCCACGTTCGTAGCGGGTTCCTAGTACGAATTTTCCGGCTATATCCCCTGCCCTCTCCCTGCCTACTTTGTCATTCAGGTCCCCCATGATAATTATGACTTCTTGTGATTTGCAGAGAGACTTGGCACCGCCTAGCATGAAGTAGAAAGATTCGATTTCCTCTTCCTTGCTTTGCGCTGTCGGTGCGTACACTATTATGATAGATATGTTGAAAGGTTTTCCTTTCAGCTTGACTACCAGAATTCTTTCGGATAGTTGGTAGTATCCCAGACCGCATTTCTTAAATACTTTATCTAGTATCAATCCTAATCCTTTCTCGTTTTTCTCTCCGCCTGCATAAATAATCCTGTACTGGTCGCTGACAATATTTCTGTTATTTGGCCATCGGGTTTCACATACGCCTGAGATATTGATGTTTTGCCTGCTCGTTTCCTGTTTCACATTATTTAACTGGCCGCAATTGTTCAATGTCCGAACGTTCCATGTCCCGAGAGTTATTTTTTGTTTGATGCGAGCAGTAGCAAGATAACGGTCCGGTGACACGTGTCACTCGTGTCGTTCCTTTCCGGGTGAGGGATAGGTTCCGAGGAATTTTATCCCCTTTACACCGTTTATGCTAGCAGTCACTTGATGACAGTCAGGTGACACCTGTTGCGCATGATTGTCCTTATCGGGCGAGGAGTTAATTCCCATAGACTTAACTCCCTTCACGCCGTTAGAATTCTTATTGTCTGCGTTGTTACCCATGATATGTCTTGGGCTTGATAGTGAAGTGGATTCCCTTTGCATTCTCCACTTTGGTTTATGGAGACACTCCCTCTAGTTAGCTGGCCGTTGACTCAGAGAGTTCCTCCGCCCTTTGTCAGGTCTTATTTTTCGTCCGAGTAGCTCGCTAACAAGCTGCCTCACTCGGAAGAAATGGTAGGGGGTAATCGGTTTAGCCGTCGATATTTCGACTGTGGAATACTTAACCTATCTATCTATCTATGTCTGTCTGTCTGTCTGTCTGTCTGTCTGTCTGTCTCTCTCTCTCTCTCTCTCTCTCTCTCTCTCTATATATATATATATATATATATATATATATATATATATTACAATGAATCATTCATGCAAAAAGAAAGTAGATTAGTAAAGTTAATGATATAAAATGTCGAAATCCTTTCGCAAACAAAATTTTAAAGGTGCATTAACCTGCAAATTACTCGATGAATGTTATGATCCTTGTTTTTAATAATGATAAGCTGTATAATACACAAGTACTTTCAACTGTACATTCAGTCATCCTCAGGCATGGAAATTATTTTGTTTTTAGTAAAATCCAGGTGTATATATATATATATATATATATATATATATATATATATATATATATATACAGAGAGAGAGAGAGAGAGAGAGAGAGAGAGAGAGAGAGAGAGAGAGAGAGAGAGTTACCCGGCTCCAAATCAAATGGTCAAAAAGCTTTTTATACACTGAGTTAGTAAGGTGAGAGAAGAGAATAAAATGATTATTTTTTCTTAAAGTTTTAATTTAGCGTAAGTTCCATTGTCCACTATTAAAACAATATGGGATTATCGAGCAACTATTTTACTCACACTAGTTACCAAAATCCCAAATAAACCAGATTACACACGATATATACGCGTATATGACGGAAATTTTCAATTTACAAATTAACCTAACAGGTCTGGAAATAGAAATAAAATAAAAACAATACATCCAAGCAACATTATGGAAACAAGCGATTCTTAGTACTTAAAATTGGCATTTCATGTTAAATCTTGCTAACCTTGACTCAATGGTCAATTAGTGAAAAGTGTAGCAGACTCTAAAAATATGTCCCCATTTCAGGGACCAAATGCGCTGGGGTTGGTTGGGTTAGGGAGATGAGAGGCCAAACAAACAAAGACGAAGTCACTTTGAAGTGGGGGACTTCTATGAGATGCTACGGTGACCAAACCCTTATTTAAGCCCTTGAGAATGACGAATTTGAGTTTCAAATAAAAGACAAAAAAAACAAACAAACAAAAAACCCCCAAACAAACAAAAAAACCCAAACAAACAAAAAAAACCCAAACAAACAAAAAACATTTTTTTTAAAATTTTCTTGGCTATTTATAAGAGTTACACTAGGTACCAACTACTCAATCAGTTCTCATTGCTTGGACACATGTCACCCGTATTAAAACCGTAGATAATTCTATGAGTAAGTAGGTTTGTGAAGGTTCTTGCATAAGTGAGCATGTTATATATATATACAGTGTAACCCGGATATAAGAGAGTTGTCGGGACCGGAGAAAATCTCTCTTATATCGGGTTTATCTTATATCCGGGTCTCTTATATCCGGGTTACACTGTATATATATAATTGTTTATTTAAAAATTATAAAACATAAATATGTTATAAAATCACTACAAAAATAGCCATTTTGTTTCAACACCTCCGGTGTCTTATCAAGTGATGATGTTGAATCCGGAGGTGTTGAAACAAAATGCCTATTTTTGTAGTGATTTTATAACATATTTATGTTATAATTTTTAAATAAACAATTATATATGCTCTGCTCTGTATTGAGCACTCTTTTAAGAATAGTAATTGTTGGTTATTGGAATTTATTCCGTATACACCAATCTTAGACTTGTATATATATATATATATATATATATATATATATATATATATATATATATATATTACACCAAAAAAACAAAAATTGCCTCAACATAGAGATAGTCTATTTCAAGCAGTTCTGTGCGCGGCTATCATCAGCCTCTAAGTGTCTGCTCCGGGGCATTGTTTTAAATTTATTTTCAAAGTCAGTCCTCTTCTGTTAATGAGAATGGCTTTGTGTTAGCGCCTGACGATGGCGTAAGATATCTTATCCCTGGGTAAGCACTCTGGGTTTGGAGCTTATTTATGGCCAGAACCTTTGTTGTATGTAGTTTAATATCAGGTCCTACTATGTGCCGTTTCTTATACGAGCCCCAAGTGAGTCTTTCTGGGATTCACAGTAAGTAGTTTTTGTACTACATGTGTCCAATATTATTAATAAGTGATGGGGGATTTAAACTTAAGCCCGTTAAGATTAATGTAAATTAGTTGAGTTATAGATTTATAGATTGTGAGTAATACCCGAGCACCCAATGGAATAAATCATGCTGTCCAACACACTTATATGCGTACATATCTTCATGCATACATATATGGACATTTACATCTCCATACATATATGCCCCCATACGTAAACATACACCCCCACATATATACATATGTATTCTTATTTGGAATTTTTTTCTATGTCTACATTTCGTGATTCGTTCTCTCCGTTGATTTAAATGATCGTTATATTTTATTATCCTGGATAATAATATTATCCTCTGCCTTGAGATACCTAACTTCACAGATCGCAACAACTTTGATTATTATGTGTGGGGCGCATTAACCCTTGTAACACCAAGGATTATAGTAGCATTCACCGGATTAAACAAGGAGATCGCCCAGAAGAATTGCAGGAGATTCCGAAGTCGTCTGGAGGCCGTGGTTGAAGCCAATGGCAATTTTATTGAATAAATTTACTCTTTAGTCTATCAAGATATTTTTATGTAATTTTGGTAAATATATCTGTTAAAATGAGATGTCAATGTTATTTTCATTTTTGCGTCATTTTGACGACAATTAATCGATCGCACCCTGTATATTACGCATATGCACAAACACACCCAAGCACATACACATATACACAAACACAAACACACAATGAAGAAGAGTTAGATGAGTCTAATGAGGATTACGAAGGTGTTTGGAGCGATCACTAGTG
>OZ038506.1:6713412-6723412 GCA_964036315.1 Acanthosepion esculentum
AAAAAGAAGAAGATAGAAGAGGAGGAGGAAATAAGGAGGAAAAGAACGAGAAGTAAAAATACGACATTTCCGTCAATGACATGACAAAAAGAAGAAGACAGAAAGAGGAGGAGAAAAAGGGGAGGAAAAGAACAGAAGAAAAAATACATTTCCGTCAATGACAAGGCAAAAAAGACGAAGAAGATAGAACCAGGAGGAGTAAATGAGGAGGAGGAAAAGGAGGAGAAAAAAACGAGAAGAAAAATACATTTTCTTCATTGACAAGCAAAAATGAAGAAGATAGAAGAGGAGGAGGAAAGTAGCAAGAAAGAACGAGAAGAAGAAATACGTATTCTCATTGACAAGGCAAAAAAGAAGATAGAAGAGGAGGAGGAAATGAGTGGGAGGAAAAGGAGGAGGAAAAAAACGAGAAGAAAAAATACATTTTCGTCATTGACATGGCAAACAATAAGAAGATAGAAGAGGAGGAGGAGAAATGAGGATGAAAAGAACGAGAAGAAAAATACGACATTTCCATCATTGACAAGGCAAAAATGGAGAAGAAGATAGAAGAGGGAAGAAGAGGTTGAGGAAAAGAACGAGAAGAAAAAATACAACCTTTCCGTCATTGACAAGGCAAAAAAGAAGATCGATAGAATAGAGGAGGAAAAGGAGGAGGAAAAGAACGAGAAGAAAAAATACATTTCCATCATTGACAAGGCAAAAAAGAAGATAGAAGAGGAGGAGGAAATGAGGAGAAGGAAAGGAGGAGGAAAAAAAACGAGAAGAAAAATACGACATTTTCATCATTGACAGGCAAAAAAGAATAAGAAGAAAGAAGAGGAGGAGGAAATGAGGAGGGAAAAGGAGGAGGGAAAAACGAGAAGAAAAATACGACATTTCCGTCATTGACAAGGCAAAAAAGAATAAGAAGATAGAAGAGGAGGAGGAAGAGGTTGAGGAAAAGAACGAGAAGAAAAATCAACCTTCCCGTCATTGACAAGGCAAAAAAGAAGATCGATAGAAGAGGAGGAGGAAAGAACGAGAAGAAAAAATACGACATTGACAAGGCAAAAAGAAGACGACGAAGATAGAAGAGGGGGAGAAAAGGAGGAGGAAAAGAATGAGAAGAAAAAATACGTACATTTCCGTCATTGACACGGCAATAAAGAAGAAGAAGATAGAAGAGGAGGAGGAAATAAGGAGGAAAAGAACGAGAAGAAAAATACGACATTTCCGTCATTGACATGACAAAAAAGAAGAAGACAGAAGAGGAGGAGAAAAAGGGGAGGAAAAGAACGAGAAGAAAAAATACATTTCCGTCAATGACAAGGCAAAAAAGACGAAGAAGATAGAACAGAGGAGTAAATGAGGAGGAGGAAAAGGAGGAGGAAAAAACGAGAAGAAAAATACACTTTCTTCATTGACAAGCAAAAATGAAGATGATAGAAGAGGAGGAGGAAAAGTAGGAAGAAAAGAACGAGAAGAAGAAATACGTATTCTTCATTGACAAGGCAAAAAAGAAGAAGATAGAAGAGGAGGAGGAAAAGGAGGAGGAAAAGAACGAGAAGTCAAAATACGACATTTCCGTCATTGACAAGGCAAAAAAGATGAAGATAGAAGAGGAGGAGGAAATGAGTGGGAGGAAAAGGAGGAGAAAAAAAACGAGAAGAAAAAATACATTTTCGTCATTGACATGGCAAACAATAAGAAGAATATAGAAGAGGAGGAGGAAAAGGAGGATGAAAAGAACGAGAAGAAAAAATACGACATTTCCGTCATTGACAAGGCAAAAAAGAAGAAGATAAAAGAGGAGGAGGAAACGGAGGAGGAGAAAACGGAGGAGGAAAAGAACGAGAAGAAAAAATACATTTCCATCATTGACTTGGCAAAAAAGAAGACGACGAAGATAGAAGAGGAAGAGAAAAGGAGGAGGAAAAGAACCAGAACAAAAATACGACCTTTCCGTCATTGACAAGGCCAAAAGAAGAAGAAGATAGAAGAGGAGGAGAAAAAGAGGAGGAGAAAAAGAGGAGGAAAAGAACGAGAAGTAAAAATACATTTCCGTCATTGACATGGCAAAAAAAGAAGAAGAAGACAGAAGAGGAAGAGGAAAAGGAGGAGGAAAAGAACGAGAAGAAAAAATATGACATTTCTGTCATTGACAAGGCAAATAATAAGAAGAAGATAGAAGAGGAGGAGAAAATGGGAGGAAAAGAACGAGAAGTAAAAATACGACCTTTCCGTCATTGACAAGGGAATAAAGAAGAAGATAGATGAGGAGGAGGAAAAGGAGGAGGAAAAGAACCAGAACAAAAATACGACATTTCCGTCATTGACAAAGGAAAAAGAAGAAGATAGAAGAGGAGGATGAAAAAGAGAAGGAAAAGAACGAGAAGAAAAAATACGAGATTTCCGTTATTGAACAAGGCAAGAAGAAGAAGAAGAAGAAGAAGAAGAAGAAGAAGAAGAAGAAGAAGAAGAAGAAGAAGAAAAGTAGGAAAATGAGAGGGAGAAGAATGAGATAAAACATTACAACTCATCTACTGACAAGGCAAAAAAGAAGATAGAAGAGGAAGAGGAAGAAGAGGAGGAAAAGAACGAGAAAAAAAACTTACGACAACTCGGCCTTTGACAAGGCAAGAAGAAGTAGGAACGTGCCATCTTCCAATAAAGCAACAAATAAACTTTGTCGTTGAAATATTCGTTTATCCGTTTTGAATACAGATATATATTTTTGTTTTAATTGATCGCATTTTTACTTTTCCTCATTTGCAGACAATGTTACGTTAAAATGCAAAGTTAGATAATCATATAGGCCTCATTAGTGAAGAATGACTTTGGTCATTGTAATTAGTCAGGCAATGACCACTTCCTTCATTCATCTATTTTAATTCATACTTTCTTTCCTTTGTCTCTTTCACGTCTTCAGGTTTTTATTTAACAAGTCTCTTCACTTTTCCTCTGATTTCTTTCTTTCATTCTTTTCTTTTTCTCTTTCTCTGACTTTTCCGCTTTTTTCTTTTTTTCTTTCTTGCTTTGTTTTTATATCCTTTTCTTTTTCCCCTTCTCTTTCCCTATCTAGTGTCTTCTCTTTCTATTTGTCTTTTTCACTTTCTCCTTTCCATTCTCCCTTTTTCTTTTTTCACTTTTCTTTCGCTTCTCTCTTTCTAAATTACTTTTTTCTCTTCTTCGATCTATTTTCTCTTTCTTCTTGCCTCTTATTTTTCTTTGTCTCTATTTTCTTCATTTTTCTTTACCTATAATGTTTTGTCTCTCTCTTTCTATTTCAAATTTCTTTCTGCCCCTTTTACGATGTAAACGGCTTTCTTTCTTTAATAATAATAAATCAATGGATCTTTCCTTCCTAACAATAACATAAAGATTTTGACGATAGAACCTTTTTTTTTCAGGTTAGAGCATTTTTTAATCATGGTATGCTCAATTTTAATGAATCTTTCGACGTACGTATTTTCATGCTTTTTATTTAGTTGACATGTGAGAAAACAGTAAAGTTTTGGGAAGTTACAGGATTTTAGGCCACTCCTGTAGTGTTTGCTATTCATTATATCAACAAAACACCCTCCATTTATATATATATATATATATATATATATATATATATATGAAGAAATATAGTTTTAAGATGTGCTATATTTATGGGATAAAGTGCTCAATATAAGATAGACCATGTGTAAATATAAAAGTGAACATAGAAGTCAACACATAGAGGCGACAGTCTGTTTCATGCTAGACGCAATCGTCAGGCCATATATATATAATGTGTGTGTGTGTGTGTGTGTGTGTGTGTGTGTGTGTGTGTGTGTGTGCGTGTGTATGTGTGTGTGAGAGAGAGAGAGTAAAGGTAATAAATCCATTGGTATATAATCCTAGTGGATCCTAATAATATAAAATATTAAAACTGATCCACAAAATGAGTTCAGTGTATTTATTATACAGACCAAATAAATAGTAGTAAACCTCGGAATTTGTGTCGGAATTTGAAATGTAACTTTGACAGCTAAAGTTTAATTTCTAGTTCCGACACAAACTCAGTCTATACACCGGGGTTGAATGTCATAGTCGGTTGAAATAAGTCTGAACCCCATTTGAGGTAATTTTTGATTTTAAGGTTTATTACTACTACAACTAATATATATATATATATATATATATATATATATATATATATATATATATATATATATATATATATATATATATAATGGACTCTCCCGTCGACTTATGAGAATCTAACCTTCATTCAGTTTGTATCTCATGTGACACTTTTATTTTCTTCATTTTTCTTTACCTATAATGTTTAGCCTCGCTCTTTCTATTTCAAATTTCTTTCTGCCTCTTTTACGATTTAAACGGCTTTCTTTCTTTATTACTAATAAAAAATCAGTGGATCTTTTCTCCTAATAATAACATGAAGATTTTGACGATAGAACCTTTTTTATTAAGTTTAGGGCATTTTACATCATGGTATGCTCATTTTTAGCGAGTCTTTCGAAGTATGTTTTTTCATGCTTTTTATTTAATTGACACGTGGGAACACAATAAAGGTTTTGGGAAGTTACAGAATTTTAGGCCACCGCTGTACTACTTGCTATTTAATATATCAACATAGCACCCACCATATATATATACAGGATGTCCATAAAGTTCGTGTGCACTTTTAAAAAAATTATAATTTTATTTGTATTTGCGATAGAAATAATCTGTAAAAAATGTTATAAAGTTTAATGTACCTAGTTTTTAGTATAGCTAAAATAACTAATGTGATTTCAGGCATTACTGTAAATCAGTTGACAAATGTTTTCCGTGAACTGCAAAATCGTATTACCCTTTGTATTGCTAATGATGGAGGACATGTGGAAACTTAAATAAAATTTCAATAAAACCTTAAAAAATATAGATTTACTTCTTTCTAATCCTTTTTACAAATTATTTCTATCGCAAATACAAATAAAGTTATAAATTTTTTTAAAGTGCACACGAACTTTATGGACACCTGATATATATATATATATATATATATATATATATATATATATATATGATTGACTCTTACGTCGATTTCGATGTATGGTGATCTGACAACTTCACTCAGATTTTATTGTTTGTCGTAGATTTGTGTCGTATGTGACACTTCAGTCCCGCTAGTGACCTGCATACAAGTCCACATATTGTGCAACAGCGAGGATCTCGGAACACAGCTACAGGAATATTTACTGATGCTTTTTGCCGTTGACTTTCGTCTCTTAGCCGATCAATACGACTAATTTCGTAATTTCTGATAACACTCTGACACAAACATCTCCAGTTATTTCTATCCAGAGCAACTCGCTCAAAGTTAGTATGAGGCACATTGACAGCTGAGAGGTTAGTATTTAGCTTGTCTTTATTCATGAACCAGGCCCGTCCAACAGTTCTTTGTCCACTGTCAAGCTGGCTATCCATGAGGACCTTAGGTATTCTGTCGTCACTCATCCTTGCAACATGGCCATCCCAGCGAATTTGTGACTGTATCAGGCATACCCTATCGTCAAAAGTATAGCCACAGATCGCATGGAGACAATTTTTGTAGGAGACATTCGGCTGATTGATATGGAGCCTATATGATTCTTAGCTGTACAACAGTGTAGTCAAAATGGCCGCTCTATAAACCTGTATTTTGGTTTCCATTTTGATACCTTTCCATAGGCAGTGTTGAAGCTTCCTAAATGCATTTGTACCTTTGTCGATCAGATTTGTTCTTTCGTAATCAAGGGATCCATTTGCAGTCATCTTGCTTCCTAAATATGTAAATGACTTCACATCAAAGTTCTTCCCATCAATTTATATAGGAGTGTCTGGGAATTGATAAACTGTTGGCGGTTGTCTGACACCCCGAATCTGCTTTGGACAAGGAGGCGGCTGGTGGATAACCTCCATTTTCTTTATGCTGATAGTAAGGCTAAAAGCATCGAATGAACCCTTTGATGCCCAGATTCTTAGCATTTTCGAACATAGTTGATAATTTTTCTGGAAAGAAGGCAGAAAGTTAACGAGTTGAGCGTTTATGTTGTTAACAGATCAGAGTTTGAACTAAACATGGTTTCTCATCCTTTGATGTGATTGATGTTTAAACGCTACCTGGCCCAAATAACCTTACAGCTAATAGACATTTTGAAACATGTGCACTTAAACTGAAACACATTTTATTGCTAGTGATTTGTCGTGCTTTGTTGTGAAGGTCCTACAAAATAATAATAATAATCATAACTAAGAAGCTGAAAAGCGTCTTTATCCACTGCGTTGGTTAGATCCAGTGACAGGGCCCAAAGAGTGTGAGTTCAATACCAGATTAAGGCAGTGGAGAACTTGGAGAGGGGAATTAACAGGAGATAACTGACATCCATTAAACATGGCACGTGGAACTAGAACAGTCTGCCGCAGTGAGCGAAATAAAGGGTTCGACATTCCAACCACCCGAAGAAGGCCGGAGCGTACAACGGCCGAAAGATTGTAATAAATATGGCGACAAAGATGAGGACAATAGTCCGAATAATGTAAATAGTGTACATAATACCTCATCTCAGAAATATAGACAGATACTGAAAGGCCGAAACGTAATAAATATGGCAACAAAGATGAGGACAATAGTCCGAATAATGTAAATAGTGTACATAATACCTCATCTCAGAAATATAGACAGATACTGTAAGTCCGAAACGTAATAAATATGGCAACAAAGATGAGGACAATAGTCCGAATAATGTAAATAGTGTACATAATACCTCATCTCAGAAATATAGACAGATACTGAAGGGCCGAAATGTTGTAATTAATATGGTGACAAAGATGAGGACCATAGTCCGAATAATGTAAATAGTATACATAATACCTCATCTCAGAAATATAGACAGATACTGAAGGGCCGAAATGTTGTAATAAATATGGCAATAAAGATGAGGACAATAGTTCGAATAATGTAAATAGTATACATAATACCTCATCTCAGAAATATACACAGATACTGAAAACCCCCATCCAAACGTCTAGAGTTTTCAGATATATGAAGTGAATCGGACATGGACAAATGTGGAAGGCTGATAATGTGTATAGTGGAAGGCAATTGAAATATCCAAGAAGGAAACCATCGAAACGCTCAACTGAAAGGAGATCAAAGTGTACGTGGGATTTTTGATAGCACCTGCAAGCAAAAACCCTTGAAGAAAAAGAATATATCAGAACAAGACAAATATTAGCGATCAAACTCTACAACAGAAACTTAATTAAAGTTCACATGGCCCAGTGGATAAAGACGTTGGTTAGATCCAGTGGCTAGACCCGAAGAGTCGTAAGTTCAATACCAGGCCACAGCAGTGGTGAACCAAAACTTGGAAAGTTGAGTTAAAAGGGAAATAACTGAGACATCCGGAAGAGGCATGGCACGTGGAACTAGAACCATCTACACCGGCGGACGAAATAAAGGGCCCGGTTCAAAATTCCAATCACCCGAAGAAGGCCGGAGCGTACAACGGTTGAAACGTTGTGAATATGGCTATGAAGATGAGGATAATAGTCCGAATAATGTAAATAATGCAAGTTAATTAAAGGAATATATACTTGGGTATTTTTCATTCTGAGATATTCCGGATCCTTCTTAAACTGAACAATGAACTGGATCAAAAACATGTAAGCCGACGATAATACATAAGGCCCTACATACGTGAGACTATGTCAACAGGCTCTATGTTAAGAGAAAAGAAGAAAGAATGTTAGTCAGTACCTACGAATGTATCAATCAGCAAAGAACACAGAAAATGGAAATGCCGAAAGCTACGCTAAAATTAACAGAAAGCTGAAAACCTGCAAACATTAATTCAGGAACTCAGAAATTGAAGAAGAACAATTATATGGGCACTTTAGATGACAAATCAAGAGAATAGCAAATAATTCAACATGGTTACGCAGAGGAAACAGAAAGAGAGAAACTGAATTTCTTTTAAAGCAGTTGAAAAAGCTTCATAAGAATGAAATATATAAATATCAGGATTAGATAAAACACAGGAAAACGGCAAATGTAGAGTGCGTGGAAATAAAAAGGTTATAATCAACTACACAGTAAACGAATTTATAAAATTAGCGTATAAAGAATACAAGAGTGGGCATGGTTGGGTAGGAAAGGTGATCCACTTGGAATTGTACCAACGACTATAAAGATCAATGGTATATACACAAACCAGAATCTGTGGTAGACAAAGATACAAGTACTGGGATTTAGTAGTCATGTAAATACTAAACAGATACTAAATACTTCAAATAAACCGGTACGAATGTAGTATAAGGCATAAGAAAACTGAACATAATTTAGGCAATTTTAGGTGTAGAGTTGTCCAGTACAAAACCCAAAGTACAAAACCAAAACATTAACCTAGTGTGATGTCCTTAAATCAATTTATCAGATGTAGACTCTCATGTGGATGTCATAAATGGCAACCAAGTGGTTTAGACATGTCTAAACTGTCAGCTAAAATCAATCGTTTTCTCAGATCAATGATTAAAAATGGCTTCAAGCGAATGGAACCTGACTGTCCTCTGTTCCACGGAGTAGTGTTATTCATGATGACGGTAGTCTTTGAGTATAGAATCCAGAGGTTGGCAGTGAATATTTCGAAGACAGTAGTGAAGCGTAGTTCAGGTTAGCAGTGGATATCTCGGTAAAGTAGCAGAGCGTAGTTCTTTCTTCTCTTCTTTTGCCTGACAGGTTGGCACTGGTTATTCGGAGAGAGTAATCAAAATGGCCGCTTTTATACACGACGGATTGAATATTTCACGTCTCCTGATTGGTTAACCTTCTTTTGGGGAACTATAAAGTGAGTCAAGTCATTTGGGTTTGCTCACTAGTATATAATGGTACACAAAAATTGTAACAAGTAGGATTTACGATAAACCGATCCAAAGCAGGAACTGTAATCTGGAACTGAAAGTTAAGCAGGAATGGCACATACCCTAAATGCATAAAATCCAGAATATGAAATTGATAAATACGAAACACTTCAAATCTTTCGGAGTATAGATCAGTTATAACCAATTTAGTATAGAGGATAAGAAACAGAGAATAGACTAATCTCGGGTTAGTTTTGTCCAATACAGCTATAAAACGAAAATATTAACCTAAGCATTCGAGTTATCTTCTTTATCTCGTCTGATAAAGACTTTCAGGTGGATGTTATGAATGACATCCACATCAGTTGAAGACTATCAAAAACATGAATAACTAAAATCGGGAGCACATGTAACTCCGAGAGAAAATAATAACTTATTACATTAATAAAATAAAAGGTTTGGAAAGAAACTGTCATTAATACTAAGAAAGAGTGATAACATCGAAATCAAGAAAGACTATTTTACTGAGAAATTTTTAAAAAAAACAGTTTTAGGAGAAAGAATTTATAAATTCCAATCGACAGTAACGCTAACTGTTCGGTCAATGAAGCCGAATGTTTCTCGCATGGAAACGGTCACCCTTACCATTGCCCTAGGAATGCCTTGGAAATGATTTTAATACATGAATCCATTCAAAATGATTGGTCTATTGTAAAGTCTAAATTCTAAAAAACAATTATAAGAGGAAGAATTTATAAATTTCAACTGACAGTAATGCTGTTTGGTCAATGAAGTCCGAATGTTTCCTGTATGAAGATGGTCAATCTCACCCTTACCATTGCTGTAGGAATGCATTGGAAAGTATTTTAATAGATGAATCCATTCAAAATGATTTGAATATGATAAAGTCTAATTTCTGAAAAACAGTTATAAGATATTTAAAGATGTTAAAATAGTGTCCAGATGTTAATGAAGCAAATTTAGGCATTGAAGAAAAGTTTATTGATATTGAAAATGTTAAAAAAAAGTGTCCAGATATCAAGAAGGCAAAGTTAGGTATTGAACGAAATTTCATTGATATATATCAAGATGTTCAAAATAGTGTGCAGATGTCAATAAGGTACAGTTAGTCCTTGAAGGA
>OZ038506.1:6728412-6765912 GCA_964036315.1 Acanthosepion esculentum
GCACAGACTCTCCAGCCGTGTCTACATCTTCAGTTGACTGTGAATGGATGGACATCACTTCTGCTTTCTGGATCAAACAAATCACAACGTGAGCAGGAAGCAGAATTAAACCAGCAGACCGGTCGAATAATCTACGGGTGCTCAGGGGACCTATGGCCACTCCCTTAAGTTCAGTTAGGACCGAGTAAACACCTCAACCCAGAGACTAAGACGCCGGAGATTGAGGGACTGGGGCGAAAGTGCTAGAGGCCTTAGTAGCATTATCGCCTTGCCTGGGGTGAATTGAGTAAGAAACATATATCCATTAAGAATAAAAATATCTACATACAGCCATCCCAGACGCACAGGCAGCCCCCAGACAAAATTGTGTACACTCAGCTCAAATCTACGGACGTATGTTTGCACTCTGATGTTAATTAAGTGAACTGGCTAAGACGTATTTGCGCTTAATCTTTTAACTGGAGAAATCCTGGTACAAGATATCAATTAAATGTTCCAATTTTTCACAAATTTCGTATATGGTATTCTTCGTTGCTTTGCATTCATTCGCTGGTTGGGTTGATAGTAAAATTAGAGTTATTTAAAACTAGCTCAAAAGCCGCTCTCTCGGGTCCCTTAATTCGGCCATTGGCTTGTTCAGGAGTTTGAGAGTCCCTAAGTCTTTGCATATTCTCAGCATTTGAATCTCTCCTAGTTACCGTTTGATTTGGGTTTGCACGGGGTTTTCTTTTAACCGCTGCAGCCTTGGATCTTTTGATTGCAATCTAGTCCTCTGTTAACACCGAGAAAGGAATTTTTTAATGATAAATTTATTACCAGCAATGAAATTTTGAATGAAAAAATTATTATCAGTAAGGAATTTTTGAATGAAAAAAAATACTACCAGCAATGAATTTTTGAAGAAAAAATTATTACCGGCATTGTAATTTTGAAGGAAAAAATTATTACTAGCAATGAATTTTTGAAGAGAAAAAATATAATGAGTAATGAATTAAAAAAAAACAAATATTACCAGTAATTAATTTTTGAATGAAATAATTATTGCCAGAAAAAAATTTTGGAAGGAAAAAATTATTACCAGCAATAAATATTTGAAGAAAAAATTATCAATACTAATGAATTTTTGAAGAAAAAAATGAATACCAGCAATGAATTTTTGAAGAGAAAAATTATTACCAGCAATGAAATTCTGAAGAAAAAAATTATTACCAGTAATGAATTTTTGAAGGAAAAAATTATTACCAGTAATGGATTTTTGAAAGAAAAAATTAGTACCAGCAATGAATTTTTGAAGAGAAAAATTATTACCAGCAATGAATTTTTGAATAAAAATAGTATTACCGTAGTTGAATTTTTGAATAAAAAATTATTACCAGCATTGAAATTTTGAAGGAAAAAAATATAACCAGCAATGAATTTTTGAAGGTAAAAATTATTACCAGTAATGAATTTTTGAAGGAAAAAATTAATACCAGAAATGAATTTTTGAAGAGACAAATTATTACCAGCAATGAATTTTTGAAGAGAAAAAATAATACCAGCAATAGATTTTTGAAGGAAAAAATTATCATCAGCAATGCATTTTTGAAGGAAAAAGGTAATTCCAGTAATGAATTTTGGAAGAATAAAATTATTACCAGCAATGAATTTTTGAAGATAAAAATTATTACCAGTAAGGAATTTTTGAAGAAAAAAATTATTACCAGTAATGAATTTGTGAAGGAAAAAATTATTACCAGCAATGAATTTTTGAAGGAAAAAAATATAACCAGCAATGAATTTTTGAAGGTAAAAATTATTACCAGTAATGAATTTTTGAAGCAAAAAATTATTACCAGCAATTAATTTTTGAAGAAGAATATTATTACCAGCAATGAATTTTGAAGGGAAAATTATTACCAGCAATGAATTTCTGAAGAAAAAAAATTAAAACCAGTAATGAATTTTTGAAGGAAAAAATTAATACCAGAAATGAATTTTTGAAGAGACAAATTATTACCAGCAATGAATTTTTGAAGAGAAAAAATAATACCAGCAATAGATTTTTGAAGGAAAAAATTATCATCAGCAATGCATTTTTGAAGGAAAAAGGTAATTCCAGTAATGAATTTTGGAAGAATAAAATTATTACCAGCAATGAATGTTTGAATAAAAAATTATTACCCGCAATGAAATTTTGAAGAAAAAATTATTACCAGCAATGAATTTTTGAAGAAAAATATTATTACCAGTAATGCATTTTCGAAGGAAAAAATTAATACCAGCAATGAATTTTTGAAGAGACAAATTATTACCAGCAATGAATTTTTTAAGAAAAAAAATATTAGCAGAAATAATTTTTTGAAGAAAGAAATTATCATCAGCAATGTATTTTTGAAGGAAAAAGTTAATACCAGTCATGAATTTTCGAAGGAAAAAATTATTACCAGCAATGAATTTTTGAAGATAAAAATTATTACAGGAATTGAATTTTTGAATAAAAAAATTATTACCAGCAATGAATTTTTGAAGATAAAAATTATTACCAGTAAGGAATTTTTGAAGAAAAAAATTATTACCAGTAATGAATTTGTGAAGGAAAAAATTATTACCAGCAATGAATTTTTGAAGGAAAAAATTATTACCAGTAATGAATTTTTGAAAGAAAAATTAATACCAGCAATGAATTTTTGAAGAGAAAAATTATTACCAGCAATGAATTTTTGAATAAAAAAAGTATTACTGGAGTTGAATTTTTGAATAAAAACATTATTACCAGCATTGAAATTTTGAAGGAAAAAAATATAACCAGCAATGAATTTTTGAAGGTAAAAATTATTACCAGTAATGAATTTTTGAAGAAAAAAATTATTACCAGTAATGAATATTTGAAGCAAAAAATTATTACCAGCAATGAATTTTAGAAGGAGAAAATTATTACCAGCAATTAATTTTTGAAGAAGAATATTATTACCAGCAATGAATTTTGAAGGGAAAATTATTACCAGCAATGAATTTTTGAAGGAAAAAATTAATACCAGAAATGAATTTTTGTAGAGACAAATTATTACCAGCAATGAATTTTGAAGAGAAAAAATAATACCAGCAATAAATTTTTGAAGGAAAAAATTATCATCAGCAATGCATTTTTGAAGGAAAAAGGTAATTCCAGTAATGAATTTTGGAAGGATAAAATTATTACCAGCAATGAATGTTTGAATAAAAAATTATTACCCGCAATGAAATTTTGAAGAAAAAATTATTACCAGCAATGAATTTTTGAAGAAAAATATTATTACCAGCATTGAAATTTTGAAGGAAAAAAATATAACCAGCAATGAATTTTTGAAGGTAAAAATTATTACCAGTAATGAATTTTTGAAGCAAAAAATTATTATCAGCAATGAATTTTAGAAGGAGAAAATTATTACCAGCAATTAATTTTTGAAGAAGAATATTATTACCAGCAATGAATTTTGAAGGGAAAATTATTACCAGCAATGAATTTCTGAAGAAAAAAATTAAAACCAGTAATGAATTTTTGAAGGAAAAAATTAATACCAGTAATGAATATTTGAAGAAAAAAATATTACCAGCAATGACTTTTGGAAGATAAAAATTATTACCAGTAATGAATATTTGAAGAAGAAAATTATTGCCAGCAATGAATTTTTAAATAAAAAATATTATTACCGGCATTGAAATTTTGAAGGAAAAAATTATTACCAGTAATGAATTTTTGAATGAAAAAGTTAATACCAGCAATGAATGTTTGAATAAAACAATTATTACCTGCAATGAAATTTTGAAGAAAAAATTATTACCAGCAATCAATTCTTGAAGGGAACAATTATTACAAGCAATGAATTTCTGAAGAAAACAATTATTACCAGTAATGAATTTTTGAATAAAAAAATTATTACCAGCAATGAATTTTTGAAGGGAAAATTATTACCAGCAATGAATTTCTGAATAAAAAAATTATTACCAGTAATGTATTTTTGAAGGAAGAAATTAATACCAGAAATGAATTTTTGAAGAAAAAAATATTACCAGCAACAAATTTTGAAGAAAAAAATATTACCAGCAACAAATTTTTTAAGTTAAAAATTACTACCAGCAATGAATTTTTGAATAAAAAATATTACAGGCATTGAAATTTTGAAGGAAAAAATTATTACCAGAAATGAATTTTTGTAGAAAAATATAATTACCAGCAATTAATTTTTGAAGGGAAAAATTATTACCAGCAATGAATTTTTGAATAAATAAAGTATTACCAGCATAGAATTTTTGAATAAAAAATTATTACTGGCATTGAATTTTTAAATAAAAAAATTATTACCGTCAATGAATTTTTGAAGACAAAAATTATTAGCAGCAATAAATTTTTGAAGAAAAAAATTATTAACAGCAATGATTTTTTGAATGAAAAATTAATACAAGCAATGAATTTTTGAAGGAAAATATTAATATCAGCAATGAAAATTTGAAGGAAAAAATGATCACCAGCAAAGAATTTTTTAAGATAAAAATTACTTCTAGCTATGAATTTTTGAATAATAAATATTATTACAGGCATTGAAATATTGAAAGAAAAAATTATTAACAGCCATAAATTTTTGAAGATAAAAATTATTACCAGTAATGAATTTTTGAAGAAAAAAATTATTACCAGTAATGAATTTTTGAAGAAAAAAATTATTACCAGTAATGAATTTTTGAAGTAAAAAATTATTACCAGCAATGAATTTTTGAATGAAAAAATTATTACCAGAAATGAATTTGTGAAGAAAAATATTATTACCAGCAATGAATGTTTGAAGGGAAAAATTATTACCAGCAATGAATTTCTGAAGAAAAAAATTATTACCAGTAATGAATTTTTGAAGACAAAAATTATTACCAGCAATAAATTTTTGAAGAAAAATATTACTACCAGCAATGAATTTTTGAAGGAAACAATTATTGCCAGCAATGAATTATAGAAGGAAAGAATTATTACCAGGAATTTCTGTAGAAAAAAATTATTACCAGCAATTAATTTTTGAAGAAAAAATGATTCCCAGCAATGAATATTTGAATGAAAAAATTAATACAATCAATGAATTTTTAAAGGAAATAATTAATACCAGCAATGAACATTTGAAGGAAAAAATTATTACCAGCAATGAATTTTTAAATATAAAATATTATTATAGGCTTTGAAATTTTGAAGGCAAAAATTATTACCAGTAATGAAATTTTGAAGGAAAAAATTAATACCAGCAATGAATTTTTGAAGAGACATATTTATTCCCAGCAATGCATTTTTGAAGAAAAAAAATATTATCAGCAATAAATTTTTGAACAAAAAAATTATCATCAGCGATGCATTTTTGAAGGAAAAAGGTAATACCAGTAATGAATTTTGGAAGGAAAAAATTATTACCAGCAATGAATATTTGAATAAAAAAATTATTACTAGCAATGAGATTTTGAAGAAAAAATCATTACCAGCATTGAATTTTTGAATAAAAAAATTATTATCGGAATTTAATTTTTGAAGAGACAAATTATTACCAGCAATGAATTATTGAAGATAAAAATTATTACCAAGTAATGAATTTTTGAAAAAAAAATTATTACCAGTAATGAATTTTTGAAGAAAAACATTATTACCAGCAATGAATTTTTCAATGAAAAAATTAATACAAGGAATGAATTTTTGAAGGAAAAAATTAATACCAGCAATGAACATTTGAAGGAAATTATTATTACCAGCAATGAATTTTTCAAGTTAAAAATTACTACAAGCAATGAATTTTTGAAGGAAAAAATTAATACCAGTAATGAATTTTTGAAGAGACAAATTATTACCTGCAATGAATTTTTGAATAAAAAATTATTACCAGCTCTGAATTTTTGAAGAAAAATATTATTACCAGATATGAATTTTTGAAGGGAAAAATTATTACCAGCAATGAATTTCAGAAGAAAAAAATTATTATCAGTAATGAATTTTTGAAGGAAAAAATTAATACCTGTAATGAATTTTTGAAGGAAAAAATTAATACCAGCAATGAATTCTTGAAGAGAAAAATTATTACCAGCAATGAATTTTTGCAGAAAAAAATTATTACCAGTAATGAATTTTTGAAGTAAAAAATTATTACCAGCAATGAATTTATAAAAGGAAAAATTAATACAAGCAATTAATTATTGAAGGAGAATATTATTACCAGCAATGAATTTTTGAAGGGAAAAATTATTACCAGCAATGAATTTCTCAAGAAAAAAATTATTACCACTAATGAATTTTTGAAGGAAAAAATTAATACCAGCAATGAATTTTTGAAGAGAAAAAATATTACCAGCAATGAATATCTGAAGAAAAACATTATTACCACTAATGAATTTTTGAAGGAAAAAATTAATACCAGCAATGAATTTTTGAAGAGAAAAATTATTACCAGCAATGAATTTCTGAAGAAAAAAATTATTACCAGTAATAAATTTTTGAAGGAAAAAATTAATACCAGCAATGAATTTTTGAAGAGAAAAGTTATTACCAGCAATGAATTTTTGAATAAAAAAAATATTACCAGGAATAAATTTTTGAAGAAAAAAAATTAATACCAGTAATTTATTTTTGAAGGAAAAAATTATTACCAGGAATGAATTTTTGAATAAAAAAATTCTTACCAGCAATGAATTTTTGAAGAAAGAATTATTACCAGCAATGAATTTTTGAATAAATAAATTCTTACCAGCATTGAATTTTTGAATAAAAAAATTCTTACCAGCATTGAATTTTTGAATAAAAAAATTCTTACCAGCATTGAATTTTTAAATAAAAAAAAATATTACCATCAATGAATTTTTGAAGGAAACAATTATTGCCAGCAATGAATTTCAGAAGGAAAAAATTATTACCAGGAATTAATTTCTGTAGAATAAAATTATTACAAGCAATGAATTTTTGAAGAAAAAAATTATTACCAGCAATGAATTTTTGAATGAAAAATTAATACAAGCAATGAATTTTGAAGGAAAAAATTAATACCAGCAATGAAAATTTGAAGGAAAAAATTATTACAAAAAATTAATTATTGAAGGAGAATATTATTACCAGCAATGAATTTTTGAAGGGAAAAATTATTACCAGCAATGAATTTCTGAAGAAAAAAATTATTACCAGTAATGAATTTTTGAAGGAAAAAATTAATACCAGCAATGAATTTTTGAAGAGAAAAATTATTACCAGCAATGAATTTTTTAAGAAAAAAATATTACCAGCACTGAATCTTTGAAGAAAAAAATTAATACCAGTAATGAATTTTGGAAGGAAAAAATTATTACCAGGAATTAATTTTTGAATAAAAAAATTATTACCAGCAATGAATGTTTGAATAAAAAATTATTACAAGCAATGAATTTTTGATTAAATAAATTATTACCAGCATTGACTTTTTGAATAAAATAATTATTACCGGCATTGAATTTTTAAATAAAAAAATTATTACCAGCAATGAATTTATAAATGAAAAAATTAATAATACCAATTAATTATTGAAGGAGAATATTATTACCAGCAATGAATTTTTGAAGGCAAAAATTATTACCAGCAATGAATTTCTCAAGAAAAAAATTATTACCAGTAATGAATTTTTGAATGAAAAAATTAATACCAGCAATGAATTTTTGAAGAAAAAATTATTACCTGCAATGAAATTTTGAAGAAAAATATTATTACCAGCAATGACTTTTGAAGGAAACAATTATTGCCAGCAATTAAGTTTTGATGAAAAAAATTATTACCAGCAATGAATTTTTTAATGAAAAAATTAATACAAGCAATGAATTTTTGAAGGAAAAAATTAATACCAGCAATGAATTTTTGAATAAATAAATTATTACCAGCAATGAATTTTTGAATGAAAAAATTATTACCAGCAATGAATTTTTGAAGAGAAAAATTATTACCATCAATGAATTCTTGAATAAAAAATATTATTACAGGCATTGAAATTTTGAAGGAAAAAATTATTACCAGCAATAAATTTTTGAATAAAACAAATATTACCAGAAATGATTTTTTGAAGAAAAATATTATTACCAGCAATGAAATTTTGAAGGAAACAATTATTACAAGCAATTAATTTTTTAAGAAAAAAATTATTATCAGCAATAAATATTTGAATAAGAAAATTATTAACGGTATTGAAATTTTGAAGGAAAAAGTTATTGCTATCAATGAATTTTTGAAGGAAAATGTTATTACCAGCAATTAATTTTTGAAGAAGAATATTATTACCAGCAATGAATTTCTGAAGAAAAAAATTATTACTTGTAATTAATTATTGAAGAGAAAAATTATTACTAGAAATGAATTTTTGAAGAAAAGAAATATTACCGGCAATGAATTTTTGAAGAAAAAAAATCATTACCAGCATTGAATTTTTGAATAAAAAAATTATTACCAGCATTGAATTTTTGAATAAAAAAATTATTACCGGCATTGAATTTTTGAATAAAAAAATCATTACCAGCAAGGAATTTTTGTAGACAAATATTATTACCAGCATTTAATTTTTGAAGAAAAATATTATTACCAGCAATGAATTTTTGAAGGAAACAATTATTACCAGCAATGAATTTTTGAAGGAAAAAATTATTACTAGCACTGATTTTTTTAAGAAAAAATTATTACCAGCAATAAATTTTTGAATAAAAAATTACCAGCTATGAATTTTTGAAGAAAAAAATTATTACCAGCAATTAATTTTTGAAGGAAAAAATTATTACCAGCACTGATTTTTTTAAGAAAAAATTATTACCAGCAATAAATTTTTTAATAAAAGAATTATTACTAGCAATCAATTTTTGAATGAAAAAAATATAACCAGAAATAAATTTTGGAAGGAAAATTTATTGCCAGCAACGAATTATTTTGAAAAAAATTATTACTAGCAATGAACTTTTTTAATAAAAAAATTATTATCAGCAATTAATTTTTGAATAAAAAAATTATTACCAGCAATTAATTTTTGAAGGAAAAAATTATTACCAGCTCTGAATTTTTGAAGAAAAAATTATTAAAGATCAAAAAAAGTGCCTCCTTATTGATAAGGCAGTCCCTGCAGACTGCAATGCATCTTTGAAGATATTCGAAAAACTGTCAAAATACAAGGACCTTGAAATAGTAATCTCAAAAATGTGGCACATGGGAACATCAACAATCCCTGTTGTAGTTGTAGCCTTAGGATTGGTTGGAAAAGATTCCAGTAGACTAATTGAAGGGATCCATGGAAGTCCATGCCTCAAAGAGATACAAAAAATTATTCTCACAAGTACAACGCACACTTTACGAAGGGCTTTTATCTATGTAATTTTTTTTTTTTTTTGCATTGGAAAGTGTCATGATACCATTTCTAACCTTAGGTCCCTGGGCGGGACCCGAAAAAAATGTGTAAACGCCAGAAATCAAAGAAAATAAAAACAATAATAATGGAATAGCAGCTGCAGAAACAACAGAAAACATCTAACCCTCAGAATTCTTCTTAAGTTTTATAAAATTAACGCACGAGAGTTGCGCCGTTTTATTGCTTTTAAACATGCTTCGATCTATTTGTCTTTAAAAAGACATCTTGAACATTCCAAAATTATTGACATCGAAAGAAGGAATGCAAGGAAATATCAGGAAACCTCGTGGTTGACTATTCGTTTCTTTAACCACCAAGATAATCGTGGGTTGTTCGTAATCAAAATATATCAAGGCTTTAATCATGTTTGCCAAATCACTTTATTCGCGCCAAGAAAAAAATCTTTTTATGTGTGCTATTGTCAACAAAGTCGGTCGGTGCCAGGTTAGTCGGGGCGCCTCTCGATAAATCCTGTTCTGTTTCTTGGAACGAAAGCACAAAAAAACATCAGGGTCGGGGGTCTGTAAGTTTGGTAAGTAAATATGAGGGGATATGGTGAGGGAAGGCGGATGCAAATGTAGATTTTATTGCGTCCATTTGGTCGTTGGGTTGAAAAGGCTAAATGTTTATGGCGAACCCGATGCGTCACTTTCGATCAGAAGTTTTTAATAAACGGCACATCTATTCTTCCCTTCTATCCGTTCATATCTATCTATCTATCTATCTATCTATCTATCTATCTATCTATCTCAGTCTGTTTATATCTATCTATCTATCTATCTATCTATCTATCTATCTATCTATCACAATATGTCAAATTTTCCCTGTGTTATCTTACGTACATGAATATAATCATTCAGTAAGGCGATAATGCCACTAAGACACTAAGAGGCTACTAGGAGTGAAAAAGAATGATAAAACTTTCGAAGAAACTGGAAACTTACTTCTAAACAGGAAACAAAGGATAAACCTCTACCCCTTCAATATCTGTCTATATCTCTGAGATGAGGTATTATGATTACTTACATTATTTACACTATTCGAACTGTTATCCCTATCTTCATTGCCATATTCACAACGTTTCGGCCGTTGTACGTTCCAGCCTTCATCAGATTGGATTTTCGAACTGAACCCGTTATTTCATTCATCGGGGGGGATTGTTCTAGGTCCACGTGCCATGCCTCTTCCGGATGTTTCAGTTATTTCCCTTGAACTCACAACTCTTTGGGACTAGTTCCTGGATCTAACCAACTCTTTTATCCACTGGGCCATGTGTTCTTGAGTACATCAGTGGATGAATTTTTCTTATAAACCTAATGTCTTATTTTTTTACAATTGCTCATATTGCAATTCTTCTGTTATTAACGCAATTTTTACCAGAGCTTATAGTGCAATTTTTTGTTGCTATTCATTGCTTTTTTTCTAATACTTCTTATTACCGGTTCCCATATTGTATTCCTTTCTATGCTTGGTCGGCTCAGGAGATTTTTGTGGTCTAGCATATGTGCTGATTCCTAAGAGTTTCTTATTTTCCAGTGATGTCTATTATTACAACCCCATCCCACAGAGGACGGTGATCACTCCTGTCCCTCCATATGTGGTCTGCTACGCCTGATTTTTCTATTTCCCTTCGTGTTACCGCTTACTTTAAGTGGACGGCGTGTTTCTCCTTTATATTTCTTAGCACAACTGCACGGGATGGCGTACACACAGCTCTTAGTCATGTTCTCTTCTATGGGGTGTTCTTACTCGGAAGAGGTGTCTGCGAAGTGTTGAAGCACTTTTCAAGGTTGTCCTGATGTTATATGGACATTTTCTCTGATAATTCCTTCACGTAGGGTAAGGCAGACCGAAGCTGTTTTCTGGGTGTTATTATCCTCTTGTACCTTTCTATCCCAGTTTGGAGCTGTTGTCATATACTCATATATACTCATATATCGCGGGGTAGTTATTACGTTGTAGGATACTGCTTAATCGATACATGACTGACGGGTAAGTTGTCATTTCTTTCTATAAACTATTCAAGTCTGTCCTCTTCTTCTCCCCCATAGCTGAGGGAAGAAGAAGAGGTTTCATGCCTTTCCCAAGGGTATTAGCACGTAAGTGAATGTAATGGATTCGACTGGAATTCGAACTCGGTTCTCCGATTCCTCAATCCGAGCCGCTATCCATTACTCCACTGTACCGAGTGTGAACTGAGCAATAGGCGAACCTATCTACTTCCATTGAGGAAATTATTAGTAAATAATATTCCAGAGTTCACGGGAAGACGTTGGAAGTACAAAGTTTAAGTAGGCTTTAGAAAGAAGCGAAAACCCAAACTTAAACAGGAAACAAGCAAACCTCTACTTTTTTTCAAAAAGCTAGAATGCGAAACGGGCGATAGGCAAACTTATCTACACCTATTGAGGAAAAATAGACAGTAAATAAAATTTCAGAATTCAGCCGGAGACGTTAAAAGCTTACTTTAGAAGGAACCGGAAACACAATCTTAATCAGGAAACAAGGGATAAATTTCTACTCCTTTTCAAAAGACCAGGGAGGAAATGAATCGGGTGATAGGCAAACATATTGAGGAAAAATAAATAGTAAATAAAATTTCAGAATTCAGGCCGAGACGTTAGAATTATACTTTAGAAGGAACTAGAATCCCAATGAATAAACCTAATGAAATAAGCTTTAGAGGAAAGACCTGTAAAAATCGAAATTACTTTTGATACACCCTAATATATTATAATAATATTAAAAATAATATTGTTGTCGTCGTAGATAGCTTTTAGCGATGTACGTGAAATAAGCTTTGTATGAAAAGTCTGGAAATTCAGTCCCTTTCCCACCGCCATAATGTAGCTTCCCTCTGCCTTTTCTATAAATACTCTCATGGTAATTGTCCTGATGAACTATCCTCTGTCGAACCTAGACTTTACAAATTTAAGCGCAGTACTAAGTTGGCAGCAAGGTCTCACCATTTTAGAGTTGAAATGGTTAGATGCAGGGTCGGTGCAGGGGTCTCGTTCCGTCTCCTCCACCCCAATCTGTGATACAGCCTGTGATACGGGGCCTCCACTCACCTACATCTCAATTTTCATTAAGTGGTATTCATATAAAATACAGATTTTATTATAATTTAATTTTTTACAATAATGGATCATCTATATAATAAATACGAATGTCAATGTGTCTCACACTTCTTCAATTTTACTTCTAGAGGCTGTACTGTGGCAAGGAGCAATGGGCAGCCTTTTAAAATTAATAATTGTAGTAATATAAAATTTTGTTTATAGATGAGAAAAAATAATCTGTGGTGAAATTTGAGTTCAGAGAATCTGTGCTTCGTCCGAATTACTAATATAAAATGTCAAAATAATAGTGTTTATATGAACTATGAAATACCAATTGAGAAGAAGTGACAGTTCATTTAATCATGAAGGGGGAGAGGTCAGTAATCAAGTTGTATTCTGAGTTTACCAACACCGGGTTTTTGTCGCTACCACCGCGTTTATTTAAGCGCGTTTTGTGCGAAAACAAACAGACGAAGTCGAAGTTGAAGTTGGAATTGGAGCTGGGTGAAGTGAGTTGACAAGAGGGTCGACCACGGAGAGAGAGAGAGAGAGAGAGAGAGAGAGAGAGAGAGAGAGAGAGAGAGAGAGAGAGAGAGAGAGAGAGAGAGTAGTTAGAGTGAAAGCACCCGCTTGCTGCTGTAATAAGGGAGGAAGTGAACTCAAGTTATCTGCAATATTGGCACAATACTGCCAGTGAACTCCCTTATATCCTGATAGTGAATTAATTACGGCAACTACTAAGAACAAACATGGTGAACCCGAAAACAACTTCCCTCTTTTCAGAGTTATTTGCAATATTTTTTTTTGTTTTTCTGGACTTTATTTCATGTACCCTATTTTCTTGTAAAAGAAGCATTATTCTTTTTGTACCAATTTCTTCCTTATTCACATATACATAAATTTTTCTTTGGACTCGAATAGACTTGTTCATATTTGATTTTTCTTCTTCACCCGATTCTCACCCCTAAGAACTTGCAGGTAGACCAGCTGAATATTCCGGGATCTACGATTTGTTAATTGCTCTTCAGGATCAACAAAATCACAACGTGGCTGGAAAGTGGAAACGAATCGACATTGTGAACGGGAGACACTTTCATGAAACCTGTAATGCTGGACCAGAACAGGAGCAACGGCCGGTCTTGTAGAGTACACCGATGCAGTGGGGCCAGGATAGGAGCAACGGCCGGTCTTGTAGAGAACACCGATGCAGTGGGGTCAGGATAGGGGCAACGGCCGGTCTTGTAGATTACACCGATGCAGTGGGGCCAGGATAGGGGCAACGGCCGGTCTTGTAGAGTACACCGATACAGTGGGGCCAGGATAGGAGCAACGGCCGGTCTTGTAGAGTACACCGATGCAGTGGGGCCAGGATAGGAGCAACGGCCGGTCTTGTAGAGAACACCGATGCAGTGGGGTCAGGATAGGGGCAACGGCCGGTCTTGTAGAGTACACCGATGCAGTGGGGCCAGGATAGGGGCAACGGCCGGTCTTGTAGAGTACACCGATGCAGTGGGGCCAGGATAGGGGCAACGGCCAGTCTTGTAGAGTAAACCGATGCAGTGGGGTCAGGATAGGGGCAACGGCCGGTCTTGTAGAGTAAACCGATGCAGTGGGGCCAGGATAGGGGCAACGGTCGGTCTTGTAGATTACACCAATGCAGTTTGGCCAGGATAGGGGCAACGGAAGGTCTTGTAGATTAAACCGATGCAGTGGGGCCAGGATAGGGGCAACGGCCGGTCTTGTAGAGTACATAGATGCAGTGGGGCCATGATAGGGGCAACGGCCTGTCTTGTAGAGTACTCCGATGCAGTGGGGCCAGGATAGGGGCAACGGCCTGTCTTCTAGATTACACCGATGCAGTGGGGGCCAGGATAGGGGCAACGGCCGGTCTTGTAGAGTACACCGATGCAGTGGGGCCAGGATAGGGGCAACGGCCTGTCTTGTAGAGTACACCGATGCAGTAGGGCCAGGATAGGGGCAACGGCCGGTCTTGTAGAGTACACCGATGCAGTGGGGCCAAGATAGGTGCAATGGTCTGTCTTCTAGATTACACTGATGCAGTGGGGCCAGGATAGGGGCAACGGAAGGTCTTGTAGATTACACCGATGCAGTGGGGCCAGGATAGGGGCAACGGAAGGTCTTGTAGAGTACACCGATGCAGTGGGGCCAGGATAGGGGCAACGGCCGGTCTTGTAGAGTACACCGATGCAGTGGGGCCAGGATAGGGGCAACGGCCGGTCTTGTAGAGTACACCGATGCAGTGGGGCCAGGATAGGGGCAACAGCCGGTCTTGTAGAGTACACCGATGCAGCGGGGCCAGGATAGGGGCAACGGCCGGTCTTGTAGAGTACATCGATGCAGTGGCGCCAGCGTAGGTGCAACGGCCGGTCTTGTAGAGTACACTGATGCAGTGGGGCCAGGATAGGGGCAACGGTCGGTCTTGTAGATTACACCGATGCAGTGGGGGCCAGGATAGGAGCAACGGCCAGTCTTGTAGAGTACACCGATGCAGTGGAGCCAGGATAGGTGTTACAGTAACCCAACATATCATACCATTTTGCAATCAGGACGACCCCGTGAGCAAATTAAAAACATTCCGGGCCGGATCCGGACTTGGAATCCTGAAATTTTGGATTCCCAAATTTTCATAAGTGCGATTGTTTTCGGCGATTTTTCGACGAATATCTTTGTACGATAACAATTTTTATAACTTGGAAATAAAATGGGGAATAATTGAAATTAATTGCGAAATCCATCGAAAGTCGCCCATGAAATAAAAATAATTATTTGTACGAAATGTAATGACCTACGTACGTCAAATTGTCTTTAAATTAAGTTACAACAGAACAATTATCGTTGAACTTTTAAAAGGTGGGCTTAAATATTAATGCAATACTTAAATGCAGCAATTAATTTTGAGTTCTTCTATAGTTTATTGTTGCTTATCACATCTACTTCTCTTTCTATTGTGACGAAGGCCCAATCAAGAGCCCTACGCAAGAGCTAGCTAAAATGCCGCCTTTTAAGCTAGTATGCAATATAGGCGAACAATTCAACTAGAAAAATTGAAAATAAATCCAATGTATCTAAATACAAATTAGAGACATCTTATAATAGATCAGTCCATCTTAAATAAATCAACAATGTTTTACAGCAATTTTTAACACCAACTTGAGATTTTTCTTGTTCAAAAGTTGAATAATTTTAACACATTGAAACTTATAGATAAAAAATAATGAATTTTAAATAGTTTTTTTTTTCGTGACTTAGCACGAGGAAAATAAATTCACGAATAGGGACGAAAAGAAAAAGACACCAGAATGACGTTAAATCCACGAATATTTTTTATCCTTTAATAATCAGTTATGCTTAGTTTAGTTTGTAACGTATATAGCTGTATGCTTCATATATATTGCTCGGACTATCATCCTCATCTTTGTTGCCATATTTATCACAACGTTTCGGCCGTTGTACGCTCCAGCCCTCTTCAGGTGGTTGAAATGAACCCTTTATTTCGCTCACTGTTCTAGTTCCACGTGCTTTGTATAATGGATGTCAGTTATCAGTTATCTCCTGTTAATTCCCCTCTCCAAGTTCTCCACCGCCTTAACCGGGTATTGAACTCACACTGTTTTGGGTCCTGTCACTAACGCCTTTATTCACTGGGCTATGTGTCCTTGAGGACATCTGTATATGAATTTCTGGGTATTATAAACCTAATGTCTTCAGCAACCATTTTTACCAGTGCTCATATTGCAATTTTTTTACCAGCGCTCATATTGCAATTTTCGTTGTTACTATTGCTTTTTTCTGGCACTCCTTATTACCGGTTCCCATATTGTATTCATTTCTATGCTTGGTCGGCTCGGGAGATTTTTGTGGTCAAGCATATGTGCTGATTCCTTAAGTTTACGAATTTTCCAATGATGTTCTATGTCTATGATTTCAACCTGATCCCACAGAGGGCGGTGATTTCCCTTTTCTCTCCATATGTGATCAGCCATGCCTGATTTTTCCACTTACCTTTGTGTTATTTATTTTAGTGTTCTTGAAGCCTTACCTTAAGAGGGCAGCCCGTCTCCCATTTATATTTCTTCCCGCAGCTGCACGGGATGGCGTACACACAGTCTCTAGTCATGTTCTCCACTATGGGGGGTCTTACTCGGGAGAGGTATATGTGAAGTGTCGTCCAGCTTTTGAAGGTTGTCCTGATGATATATGGACCGCAGATCCTTTGTATTTTCTCCAATAACCCCTTCACATAAGGCAAGCAGACTGTTTTCTAAATGTTGTTGTCCTCCTCTTGTACCCGCCTATCCCATTTTATTGGGGCTGCTGCCATGTACCCAGGGTAGTTTTAGGGTACTACTTATACTGACCAATTCTTTATCTAATGTCTCTGTGTCGCCACTTATGACTTTTGCTCGGTGTTGTAAGCAGCGTACCATCCCTTTCTTTACGCTGTATGGATGGTGAGAGTTGAAATTGAGGTACTGTCCGGTGAACGTCTGTTTGCGGTATAAAAAAAGTAGGTATTTATAAGATAACGAGGGTCACAAAGCACTGCCTGGGGTCTTCAACCACATTTGCCTTCCACCTGGGCCAGTTCGAGGGTACTACGCACCGGACCTGGCTAGATGTAACCGTAAGTTCTATGCTAACAGTTTATTTTTTTTCTGGCTTCATTCTTTCCAGTAAAGTTTAACCTTGAAAAAATTAAATGCTATGTCAATCATTATCTTTTGTCTTCTAAATTCTTGTTCTTTTATTGTTCTCTCTCCTTAATGTTTTCCTCTTTATTATATTCTTGTAATAACAACTCGTTGGGGGTGATGAGACTTAAGAAGGCTTTATTGAGCTTGAATGAGGAGGTACGGCTAGACTGCTTATTGATAGTATCTAAGTGATAGAATGTTCTTCTTTCAAGGGAGACAATCGTCATTAAGTGAGGCAACTTCTGTTGGTCGAAACCACAATTCTTTCCCACTCAGTAACCCCTCCCCAGGGCCTTATTGCCTTGCTTGGGGTGAAATGATTTAAAAAAGAAGACGTAGAGTCAAAGATAGTCTTTAGTTATGTACTTAAAATGAACTTTGAAAGAAATCGAGAATTTTTTGGCACTAGCTTAATGGTAACTGATACAATACCAGAAAAAAGTTATGAGGATTTTATTATAGAAACAATTCGAAGTCGATGCTTTATTTGACTAATTTATTTCGAAAAATTACATCTCATGTGGCACAAGGCTAAAGCGGAAGTGGATAAAAGATGGTTGTCAAAGACTATGCTTCATCTAATCTGATTCACGAACCCATTCGTTCTTACAATTGACTCAATTGCCACAAGAACACATCTGTCATCATTCAATCTAACAGATACAACAATACCGCATATATTGAATAAATGTTGAACATTTCAATGAAATCCGATAATTTTCTGATACTTTGGAAATTTTTAAATGTAGCGGTTTCATTTTTTCTCTGTGTCGAAAGTGAGCATGGTTTTTGAAATACCGAGAGTGTATTTGGTTTTCTTTCGATTTTTATTTTTCACAAATGAAACTTATCGATATCGAAACATTTTTAGATCAAACTACAGAGACGGGTAACAAAGATTTGAAGGGACGAGAAAAGAAAAAAATGTAAAAGGGCAAAGGGAAAAGAAGCCTAATGTCTGTATACGTGGAATTTTCATGGTTTGTTTTTGCAAATAATAACGAAAATCCTAAGGTTGACACCACTCTACTTGTACTATTATTATTATTTTTATTTCCTTTGATTTCTGGCGTTTACACATTTCGTTCCGGGTCGCGCCATGGACTTAAGGTTAGAAATGGTATCATGACACTTTCCACTGACAAAAAAAAAAAAATTACATAGATAAAGCCCTTCGTAAAGTGTGGGCTGTACTTGACAGAACATTTTTTTGTATCTCTTTGAGGCATGGACTTCCAGGAATCCCTTCAATTAGTCTACTGGAATCTTTTCCAACCGATCCTAGGGCTCCAACTACAACAGGGGTTGTTGATGTTCCCATGTGTCACATTTTTGAGATTTCGATTTCAAGGTCCCTGTATTTTGACAGTTTTTCGAATATCTTCAAAGATACATTGCAGTCTGCAGGGACTGCCATATCAATAAGGAGGCACCTTTTTTTGTTTGTGGTCACTAATAACAATGTCTGGGCGGTTGGCTTTGATTGTTCTGTCAGTTTGTTTTGTGTAGTCCCATAGAATTTTAACAGGTCCTATCTCCGTAACAGGGTCAACATTATTATTATTATTATTATTAATTGCAATTGAATAGATCGCTAATTTTACTCGAACGCTAATAATAAATCAATAATCACACAAAGAAAGACTACGACTGCTAATGTTTTAGCAGAAGCAAGAATAATAGGGATACTAATAAAAAGACCCATGACTTAAAAATTTAGTATGCACAAAATGTATTTAATTTTATTTTCCCACAAAAATATGTAAAAATACAAGTTTTATTTGACTAATTCAGCTTTAGCATTGAAAACGTTTTTTTTTATTATAGTAGATGGTTACAAGCGAGAGGGGAGATGAGATGGGCATATTTTATTACCACAAAGATCGAATTATATATATTTCTATATATCAATAAACATACGACTAAGAAGAGAAGACAATAAAAGAACCACAAGATAACGATTGGCATAGCACTTACATTTTTGAAGGTCAAAGTTGACAGGAAAGCAAGAAACCGGAAGGTCCACAAGCGAGAAGTGCGAGAGAAGAAACTGTTACGGTTACATTTAACCATTTCAACTGTAAATTGATGAAACCTTGCCACCAATCTAGTACCGCGCTTAAAATCATAAAGTCGACGTACCATAGAGGAAAGTTCATCAGAACAATGAAAGTATTTATAGAAAAGGCACAGGGCGGCTGCATTACGGCGGTGGGGAAAAGGAGAGAAACCGAGATGCCAGATTAGGAACGATAATATTGCAGATTCTTCTTTGGATTTTATCAAGGATCTCTAAATATACAGCAAGAGAACCAGACCAGATATAGCAGACATATTCAAAGCAATTGGTTGAATATACTCTTTCCATCTCATATCAGCGGGAAAGGTTAGTCCGAGAAGGCTCAATGCGTCAATAAATGACCCTCCTGATGTCATCAATTCCTAACTCAGTATTTATGCTGATGATACGACCATTTATTCTTGTCTTAAGTCTGGTCAGTTCGATAAGGTCAAATTGGCAGCTCATCTCAAAAATGACCTACAATCTGCTGTTAACTGAGGCAAGGAATGACTTGTTAATTTTAAGGAAAGAACAGTATATCAGATGAGAGCGACTCAAGGTAGATCAGATGAGAGCCACTCTAGGTAGAGGTAGGTGTGGCAAGTTCTCCAAACAGGATGATACGTGGGAATCGTGTGGGATGCATTCTTATATAAAGAGTAGATGCATTGGGAAATAAGAAAGAAAGAAAGAAAGAAAGAAAGAAAAAAAAGAAAGAAAGAAAGTAAAGAGGCAAGAGAAAAACAATATGAAAACCAGATGAAAGGAAAAATAAGTCAATGTAGAGAGAGGGGAAAGGGATCGAAATGTGTGTGTGTGTGTGTGTGTGAGAGAGAGACAGAGAGAGTGAGAGAGAATGAGAGAGAGTGAGCGAGTTGTGGGACAGAGAGAGAGAGAGAGAGAGAGAGAGAGAGAGAGAGAGAGAGAGAGAGAGAGAGAGAGAGAGAGAGAGAGAGAGTGAGAGAGTAAGAGAAACAGTGAGAGACTGGCTGACTGGATATCAAGATAATATGATTGAAAGAGGAGGAATAACAAGGCATGAAATTACAATCCATTAAAATTCTTTATGGATAGACAGAACAAAAGAAAGAAAAGAGAGGACACCGAGAAAATATCTGTGGACTTTCGGTTTCTTCAAGGAAACGAATTTTAAATAATTTAAATGTCTTCTTTTAGGTTAAATTGTGGTTATTTGAAAGATAAAGGCCGTCAAAAGAAACAAATTATTTTACACCCTTAAAAAAAATAATAAATATTTTTAAGTTAACATTTTAAAAACAAAAAACGTAAAAAACAAACTCACTTCCGCCCTATTCGATTAGCGAATTTGATGGACACCAACAAAAATAAAAACTAAAACAAATTATAAATCCAATATATATTCCAGACATTTGTTTGGAAGTAAAATAGCAAATTTAAGGATAAATTAATTAAATTTTTGCAAAAATATTACTCACTTTTATATGCCAAAAAAAAAAAAAAAAAAATAACGAAGGAAAAATCCAATTTCTCCAGCAGGGTGGTCCTGATTAATATTAATTGTCAACACGTTAAAAAATCAGACAATAATTGAATTCCTATCTTCCAACCCTGCACCAACATTAAAAAAATTATGTCATTTATCAAATATTGAAGGCCGTCTATTGGAAAACTTTGTGGGAACAACTCTCCTAAAAAAAAAAAAAATAATAATAATTTTTGTTTTTTCTTGAATTATTAAGATTTCGGACCATATTATATACACGCTCGATATTAAATATTTTTCTTGTTTAATTTTTGGGAGTTTAGCTTTTTTATAAAATTTTAAAAATGAAGAACATCAAAAATTCCTTCGTAGATTTATTTAACCACGGGTGGAGAGGAATAACTGACCCGAAAAAAATACTCCCAGCAAACTTGAAAATGAAGCGAAAACAATAAATGTAAAATTGATTCATTATTGAATAAATGATGAACATTTCAATGAAATCCAATAATTTTCTGATACTTTGGAAATTTTTAAAAGTAGCGGTTTTTCATTTTTTTTTTCCCTGCCGAAAGTGAGCAAGTGTTTTTTTTTTTCGAAATACCGCGAGTGTATTTGGTTTTATTTTTATTTTCACAAATGCAACTTTATCAATGTTTAACGAAACATTTTTAGATCAAACTACAGAGACGGGTAACAAAGATTTGAAGGGACCAGAAAAGAAAAGAATGTAAAAATGGTAAAGGGGAAAGCGGAAGAAGTATCCGTAGAATTTTTATGGTTTGTTTTGTTTTGCAAATAAAAATCCTAATATGACACTCCTCCTTTCCCCCCTCCTCCTATTATTATGATTATTATTATTATTATTATTATTATGATTATTATTATTATTATTATTATTATTATTATTTTATTATTATTTATTTATTTATTGCAATTGAATTGATCGATAACTTTTTACTCGAACGCTAAACGTAAATCAATAATCACATAAAGAAAGATTACGACTGCTAATCAATGTTTTAGTAGAAGCAAGAATAATTCAAAGACTTTTATTTTCGGAATAGCAATGAATCATCATCACCATCATCATCATCTGATTTTAATTATTAATTCTAAGAAATTTCTTATGTGTCGCCCATTGAAAAAAAAAAAGAAAAAAAAAGAAAACAAACTGTCATTTTTATTTTAACCCTTTTTTGACCGTAAAAAAGAACATAATTTGTTAATTTAAATTACGAGTCCTTGATTAATAATTTCTATATAAAAAAAATAAAAAGTAAGAAATAAAATAAAAAATAGAATAATAAAAATAAAATCAATAAAACCACTTTTTTTTAAATATATGTTTACTTTAGTTTTACTCTCGATAAACATTCTATTTAAAAAATAAAAAAAAACACCTACTGATTAAGTGACTAATAATAATAATAATAATAATAATAATAAACATCATGTGAACACAAAAAAAGGGACAAAGGAAATTGTTGATTGAATTTATAAATACTTTAGAATAATAAACATTAAACAGTCAGTAAAATTACGCTGTTTCTTCATGTTAATGAAAAGAAAGTATAATTTAGTTACTTGACACAAAAATAAACAAATTGTACCTCCGACGGGACTCGAACCCGCAATCCCCGGCTTAGGAGGCCGGTGCCTTATCCATTGGGCCACGGAGGCGATATACCCAGTATAGTGAAACTAACATATAATACCGGTGAATAAAGATGTTTTGCGCGCGTCTCTGCTTTTCCTCGTTTGAGGCTATGAGTCTGGCTGACTTTTGTGTCAGAAGCGCGCGCTGGGTGGGGGGCGGGCGCGATTGTCGGAAGACGATGATGTTTCTTTCATTCTCAATAACACGAGGCGAAACAAACAACGTGATGTACATTTCTCTCTGCGAGGCATTTCAGCCTTCTTTCTCTTTTTGTTATTTCTTCTCCCTATAATTTCTCCCACTTCTTTTCGCTGTTTCAAGGCTCATACCAGCAAGGCTAACCGGTGATGTCTCGGCTCGGCGGTTAAAAAAAAGAAAAAAAGAACTACATCGACTAATTAAAAATATAAATAAAAAAATGATAAAAACGGTATTTTATTTAAATTTATTAACCAATTCATTTTATTTTTAAGGGTGTTTTTTTATCATTATTTATAGTACGATAAGATTTCTTCTCTAAGATGTTATGTTATTGTTTTCCCTGACGAATTTACATTTTTAGAAGTAGAAATAGAAGTACAACTATTACTACTACAACAACAACTACTACTCATGCTAATAATAATAATAATAATAATAATAATAATAATAATAATAATTTAAATAGAACTACGAATTATTCTTCTATGCACTGTTGTCTCTTCCTGAGGTTAAGGATTATAGCCCTCCCCACTTTTCTATCTTTTTTATAGATCTTAATAACTGTCTATATTTCTGAGATGAGGTATTATGTACACTATTTCCGTAATTCGGACTATTGTTCTCATCTTTGTCGCCATATTTATTACAACGTTTCGGCCGTTGTACGCCCCGGCCTTCTTCAGGAGGTTGGAATGTCGAACTAAACCCTTTATTTCGCTCACTGGGGTGGACTGTTCTAGTTCCGCGTGCCATGTTTAATGGATGTCAGTTATCAGTTATCTCCTGTTAATCCCTCTCTGAAAGTTCTCCACTGCCTTAACCGGGTACTGAACTCACACTGACAGAACCCAAAGAGTGTAAATAATTAATGTAAATAATGTACATAATACCTCATCTCAGAAATATAGACAGATACTGAAAGGCCAAAACGTTGTAATAAATATGCCGACAAAGATGAGGACAATAGTCCGAATAATGTAAATAGCTCTTAATAAGTTTCGCCTTTCTGTTATTTCTCCCAAACCCTGTTCCGACATCCATTTACTCAAGCCCATCAAGTATATGGGTTGTTCTGACACTCTTGCCATCAATCTGTCCTGCGAGTATCAAATTTTCCAAGCCCTCTTTCCTCATTATGTGTCCTAGAAATTTGAAATGATTCTTCCTGGTGTTAAGCACAAGTGTCCTTTTTGTTTCCATTTTCTTTAGAATTTCGTCGTTGCTCACATCATCGGTCCATGGTGTCCTCAGCATGCAAAACTAAAGCAAGTACAGTGTAACCCGGATATAAGAGACCCGGATATAAGAGACTTATTCTCCGGTCCCGACAACTCTCTTATATCCGGGTTACACTGTATGAAAATTTAAATATCCGAGAAGTGCTTTAAGGAGACGGGAAACAGTGAAATACGAAGGCGCATTGGAATGGCAAAAATGCCTTCCACAAGTTAAGCAAAGTATTAAGAAACAAAGAAAAAGAAACAAAGAAAAGGGTCTAGTCACTGGACACATGGCCCAGTGGACAAAGACGTTGGTTAGATTCAGTGACTAGAACCAAAGAGTTGTGAGTTCAATACCAGACGACAGCATTGGTGAACCGAACTTGGAGAGTTGAGTTAAAGGGAAATGACTGAGACATCCAGAAGAGGCATGGCACGTGGAACTAGAACAATAAAGGTTTCGGTTTGAAATGCCAATCACCTGAAGAAGGCCGGAGCGAACCGTTGTGAATATGGCAATGAAATAACAGTCCGAATAATGCAAATAACGCAAGTAATCATAATACCTCATCGCATCGGTGGAGTAATGGATAACGGCTTGGATTGAGGAATCGGAGAGCCGAGTTCGAATTCCAGTCGAATCCATTACATTCACTTACGTGCTAATACCCTTGGGAAAGGTGTGAATCCTCTTCTTCTCCCTCCAACTATGGGTAAATAGCAGGACAGACTGGGTTCTATAGCCTTGGATGGCAACTGGTCTAGGAGAAGGACAACTCTGAATTCAAAACCTGCGGAGGGTCGTTTGGGGACCTTGTGGCATCCGTTGCACTAGGTCCCTGTATTCGTCCCCCCAAAAAGTGTGGATGGCCCTGCACAAAGCCTTCACCACTATAATCAAATCTCATGTGTCGGTGTCGGGATCTCAGTTCCTAGGAACTGATCTGTCTGACCCTCATACGTCGAATTCGACGGGAGAGTCGATCGTATATATATATATATATATATATATATATAAAGGATTTTTTTAATTTATCATTCTGTCAGATTTTTATTACTTAAACTTTATTTGTAGTGGATACTCGTATTTGAGTAGACGCCTCGTTTATTTATTAAACAGTATATTTATAGGGCGGTAGACGAAAATAAATAACTATAATGTTTATTAATTAAACAGAGCGTCTACTCAAATACGAATATCCATGGTGCCCTCAGCATGCAAAACTAAAGCAAGTATTTAAATATCTGAAAAGTGCTTTAAGGAGACAGGAAACAGTTGAAAACGAAGCCGCATTGGAATGGCAAAAATGCCTTCCAAAAGCTAAGCAAAGTATCAAGAAACAAATAAAAGAAGGCCAGATAAAAGAAAAGAAACTATACATAAAACATTTTATAGGTTGGTAGACGAAAATAAATAATTATACTGTTTAATAAATAAGCAGAGCGTCTACTCAAATACGAGTATCCACACAAAGATACTTCTACAAAACAAGAACAAAAGTCCATATAAGTATATGTCCGCAAATTCTTCATTTTTGAGTTATTCAGTTTAAAGAAAGTTTACGGTAGATGACACTAGTTGCCATCCAGACTAGGTTACATTTGTCGTTCGTGTACATTTGTGGCTAGTCTGTCTTCAGCGTTTAACGTGTGTAGTAGTGAGTTAAGTGAGAAGTGTTCCGTTTAACAATAGCAGGATATTCATATCGTGAGCAGGCAGATATGATTTTTACATACGGCTATGCGAATGGTAATGGAAACGAGGCTACACGGCTGTATCTGATTGCGTTTCCCGACCAAAGGCCGCCGAATTATCAAACCGTGGCTGCTGTTTGTCGTCACATTGCTGAGACAGGATCCGTAGCACTACAAACTATGGGTCGAGGAAGACCGCGAGATCCTCTCGTACGCCTGACACCTGAGAACACATTCTACAGGCTGTCGAAGACGATCAAGCTATCAGTACACATCAAGTGACTCTAGTATGTCGTACATCTCATAGTACCGCAAGGAGAGTACTTCAAGTGCTGTTCGCGTATCTGCATTATATGCAACGTGTGCCGGATCTTTCGCCCTTCACCATGGGAGAGCTTTTGCCAATGGCTTATTGCACAAACTGTTGATCTGTTTGTCTTTTCAGTCTTGTTTATGGATGCAACAACATTTGGAAAAGATGGAATAACAAATTTACACAAGCAACATTTATGAACGGCTCGAAATCCCCATGGTACTATACAGGCTAGACACTAGTATCAGTTTACGATTAATGTGTCGGCTGGAATTCTAGGTGACTGACTGGTAGGTTTGTTCTCTAGCACGTCTTACAGGAGCTGTCTCCAGGGATTTTATTTTGAACACACTTTCAGACCTGCTAGAGGAAGTATCCCTGCTAACACGAAGACGTATGTGGTTCATGCATGATGGGGCTCCAGTACATTTTAGTCACATTGTACGTGATGCACTGACTGACGTCTACCATGAAAGATGGAAAGGTAGAGGAGGACCCGTTCCATGGCCTACACGTTCACACAACCTCAATCCTTTGTTATTTGTTTTTTTATCTGTGGTGCCACCGAAAACAATTGATTCATGCAGCAGACATTAATAATGCAGAGAGCCTTCATCAACAGGTCATGGGGGCCTGCGAAATCACAAAGTATTTGAAAGGGTCCGCCAGTCAATGATCCGACGGGTGCATACGTACGTAGAAACAAGTGGAGGGCATTTTATACATTTGTTATGAGTTGGTGCGTTGAGGTACAATGATGGCCTTTTGGGCACCGCTCCCCAAATTTATAAAACTATTTTGGATACACCATATATATATATATATATATATATATATATATATATATATATATATATATATATATATATATATATATATATATATATATATATATCAGTCTGAAATATCAAATATATAAAAACATACAAATAAATACTTTCACAAAAAACACCCAATTTTTTCTTTTAATTTGCAACTTTTCAGTTGTTTTATCTATATTATATATATATATATATATATATATATATGTGTGTGTGTGTGTGTGTGTGTGTGTGTATGTATGTGTGTGTGTGTGTGTAAATTTTGGGTTTGCATATTGTACATATATATATATATGTGTGTGTGTGTGTGTACATATATATATATTACACACACACACACACATATCTATATATACGAGGGTCATTCAATAAATAAGGTGAATTTTTCGGTATAAGGACTTCTAATACAGATAGAAGCTTACTTTTTTATTATTTTCAGTTGTTTTATCCATATTATATATATATATATATATATATATATATATATATATATATATGTGTATGTGTGTGTGTGTGTGTGTGTGTGTATGTGTGTGTGTGTGTAAATTTTGGGTTTGCATATTGTACATATATATATGTGTGTGTGTGTACATATATATATTACACACACACACACACACACACACACACACACACACACACACACACACATATATATATATATATATATATATATATACGAGGGTCATTCAATAAATAAGGTGAATTTTTCGGTATAAGGACTTCTAATACAGATAGAAGTTTACTTTTTTATTATTTTTCAATGTAGTCTCCCAGCACTGTCACACACTTTTCCCATCTGTGCACAAGCTTACGTATTCCCTCAGCGTAAAAATCTTTGGACTGATGTCTCAGCCAGTCGCTCACAACACTTTTGACTTCATCGTGAACGCTTTCAAGGGACCAAACAGGTGAAAGTCTGAAGGGGCAAGGTCTGGGCTGTAAGGGCGATGAGGGAACAGTTTCCAGCCCAGCTCGTTGATGGTCTGCACCGTTTGGGATGCTGTGCTGTGTGTGCTCTGCAGTAAGCATCTTTGGAACCCACCGGCAGCTGACCTTGTGTGCTGTCCCGATAAGCTCAAAGTCCTTGCAATGTCATCTACTGCCACCCTTCTGTCAGACTGAATGAGGTCATTGACTGATTCGATCATTTCAGGAGACCTCACTTCTGTAGGCCTTCCAGGCCTGTCTTCATCCTCAACACTGCTCCGTCCTTCTTTAAACAATTTAGCCCACTTGTAGACATTTTTTTGGCTGAAACATGTGGCACCATACACAGTTGACATTCTCCTATGAATTTCAACTGGTTTGCACCCTTCAGCAACCAAAAACTTGATAACTGACCGCTGTTCAATCCCGGAGCATGCTTCTTGGTCGGCCATCTTTGTTAATCGCCAAAACTCTGAAAGATTTTTTTAATCTGCAAAAGAAATTAAATCCATGTGAAAAAGAAGTGAAACAAAAAAATAAAAAAAGAGTAAGCTTCTATCTGTATTAGAAGTCCTTATACCGAAAAATTCAACTTATTTATTGAATGACCCTCGTATATGTGTGTGTGTGTAATTTATATATGTACACACACACATACATATATATATATATGTACAATATGCAAACCCAAAATTTACACACACACACACACACACACACACACACACACACACACACACACACACACACACACATACACATACACATATATATATTTACAGTATGCCAACCCCAAATTTTGGCGCCACACTGTTCGTTTATTAATTAGCCGGTTTCATATTCTTTGGTTTAATTAATTCCTGCTAAGCTAGGATTCTGAAATATGTTAGTGCATCCAAATTTTCTGAGAGAGGTCTGATAAAATTTTGCTCGCCCTAAGATTACCATTAGCCGGCAAGGTAGATTAGTCTAAAGAACTTAAATACTTAGAGAACTTTATGCAGTAATGGGTTAATTTTGTTATTATTATTAAACTTTGACTATATAATAAATCCCTTCAGTAAGAGAAAGTCCCTTTGGCTTGGAGTGAGTAAATTAGTATTGAAAAAGGCCTTCAATTTTTAGTCGAAAAGTTTCGAAATACACAGAGTGTATCAAAAATATTTATACAAACTTAAATATATACACAGTTGTGGACAGAATTATTCGCCCCCTCTGAATATTTGCATCTTTTTTAAGGAATTGCGAATATTTGCAAGTACTTACTGAATTTATCATAAATAGTTGATTCCGTATTTAGTTTTGAATAATTCGTGAAATTTTTATTATTAGAGATTTTTCTAAAAATCGGTGCAGTCCAAAATTATTGAGCCCCTAAGAAATTATGAAATAATATTGCTCTATGGCAATTGTAATTTTTTTTTTTCTTAAGTTGGCATTTAATACAAACACTCTTTCAAAATGAAATAGTATTGACCTGATTCTATAACATTCTAAACGTTAATGAAGCAGACGATATTTGAGTGCCACGTACAACGATAACTCATTCGTTCTGCAACCATGACAAAGATGGATGGACTTGATAAGAAGCTCCGAATGAAGATAGTTGACATGTACAAAAAAAGATAATAGATATACAACACTTTCCAAACGTTCAAATTTTCCTAGATCGACAATTCGTAGCATTATCAAGAAGTACAACGAGACTCATTGTGTTGAGAATAAATTTAGGTATGGCAGAAAACGGTTATCTTCTGAGAGAATTGAAAGGAAAATTGTTAGATATATCTCGAAGAATTCTCACTTAACAACAAAGGCCATTGTCAATGTTGTAAAGACATCAGAGCTGAATGCATCGATCAAGACAGTCCCTAGATGCTTTCATCGAGCAGGACATCGACCTAGGAAAAATTTCTTGCTTAAGTACAACACCTAAAATGCAAATTAGCTTATGCTAGAAGCCATGAGAGTAAATATTGGAACTCTGTTTTATGGTCAGGTGGAACCAAACTAGAATTATTTGGTCACGTGAACTCCCGTTATGTATGGAGGAAAGTGAATGAAGCTCACAAACCAAAAAATATCCTTTCTACAATTAAGCCCAGTGGTGGGAGCATTCTCCTCTGGGTATATTTTGCTGCTTCTGGACCAGGAGAACTTTTGAGAGTCCAGGGTATCATGGATAAAGGCAAGTGAACGAAAGCTGCCTATGGGGCATCACTGACATTCCAACATGACAATGACCCGAAAAACACAGCACTAATTGTTATAAAGTACTTAGACGACAGCAAAATTATGGTCCTGAACTAAATCCCATTGAAAATTTATGGTCATATTGGAAGAAAAAAAGTAAGAGAAAAAAGAGAAGAATGAAGCAAAATACCTATAATTGTACATTATTCGGACTATTGTCCTCATCTTTGTCACCATATTTATTACAACGTTTTGGCCGTTGTACGCTCCGGCCTTCTTCAGGTGGTTGGAATGTCGAACTGAACCCTTTATTTCGCTCACTGGGGCAGACTGTTCTAGTTCCACATGCCATGTTTAATGGATGTCAGTTATCAGTTATCTCCTGTTAATTTTTCCCTCTCCAAGTTCTCCACTGCCTTAACCGGGTATTGAACTCACATTCTTTGGGTCCTGTCACTGGATCTAACCAACACCTTTATCCACTGTGCCATGTGTCCTCGAGAACAGTGCGAGTTCAATATAATATGTATTTTTGTTTGATATTAAAATTTTTGATGTGGGCATCACTTCATATTCTTTCAAATCCTTTATTTCATCATTTGTGAAAAAATGCACATAAAGTTTCCATGAAAATTTGAGATATTACAGCTTTATTTGTAATTATGAAAGGAGGGGTGAGTAATTCTGTTCACAACTATACATATACATATACATACATACATATATATATATATATATATATATATATATATATATATATATATATATATATATATATATATATACTTTTAGTATATTGCTATTGTATTGAGCCCTCTTTTAAATTGAATGTTACGAACGTCGGAATTGAATTCTATTCGTTCTCATTTTACACACACACACACACACACACACACACACACACACACACACACACACACACACACACACACATATGTATATATATGTGTATATATATATATATATATATATAATGAAAGGGAAACACTAGTAGTGGAATGGTATATGATAAAAAAGATAAAAGTGAACCAAACCTTGGGGAGTTGAGTGAAACGGAAATAAATGAGACACCCGGAAGAGGCATGGCACGTAGAACTAGAACAATCTACCCCAGTGGACGAAATCAGAGACAGACATTCCAATTCATACCCGGAGGAGGAGAAATTGATAATTATAGAATTTATGGATGCGAACAATTTAATAAGCAAAAATCATCTCGAACATTCGACACTGTGAAAGCATTCCTTAAAAAAATGCAAGAAATAACTGAACGTCTAAAATAAACAAACACCTATTTTAAAAAGTCGCACGGCGTGAAACAGGCTATTAAAGAGTAAATAACAATAAAAATGTTATTTTTATGTGTATTAAAAAGCTATTTTAAAAATATTTAAAGTAGAGCACACTATATATATATGTTGGATCCGGAATTATCGGTATTGGTCTAAAGTCTTCATTTATCTTTTGTTTTATCGCATCATTTCTGCCGGTCGGCTCTCTGGTCTTCTTCAGCTACATTATTTATGATAGACTACATTTTAGTCAAATGAAAATATTTTTCGCGTATGATAACGCGTGCTTGCAGATATCAACCTGAATAAAAGACAAATGTTGTGTTTTGAAAGTATTTAGTAATTGAAAAAACAAAACAAAAAAAAAACGAATAAAACCCCTGGATCTTGATAATGTTCAGAAGTGTAGTTAAATGCAACAGCTTCAAAATGTTTGGCACTTATAAAAATAAAATAAAATAAAATAAAAATAAAAATAAAAATAAACTCTGGTCCCATTATGCAATAAAGAAATAAAAACGGGAAAATGAAAGACTTTAATCAGCTTAAACCGGTCCCACATTTCCAAAACGAGGCTCTCTCGTTTTTCACCAAGTGCTTTTGTTGGGATCGGGCGTTGGCGTAAATCTCCGTTAAGCTAAATCCGGAAATTAAATCAATATGAAAAATAAAAAAATAAAAGAGATTAAAATGAAGGGGTTACAGAAGGATTCCTTCACTTAAATTCACAGCGTTCATCTCCTCTGCTTGCATATTATAGCCACTAGTCAAGGGAGAACCTGACTTCGCCTTACGAATTCCCGCTGTAATGAAGAAAACTACCTTGCCAAAAATCTACTTTGGTAGGCGATCTACACTTTATATTGCGATTTTCTTTTATGTGCTGTGTCCCTTCAGGACGTAGGGGATCATAACCCTCCACATCTTCCTGTCCCTTGTAGCTCTTAATAAGATTTGTCTTTTTGTTATTTCTCCCAGCCCTTGTTCCGCCGTCCACTTACTCAAGCCCATTATCTATGTCACACGTTGCTTTTGCCTGTCTTTTCCTCTATCCGTCCTGTGAGTCTCGGATTTTCCAAGTCCTCCTTCCTCATAACATGTCTCAGAAATTTTAACTGCTTCTTCCTGATGTTATGTATATGTTTCCTTTTTATTGGCATTCTCCCTCAAACCTCATCGTTGCTCACATATTCGGTCCATGGTATCCTCAGCATCCTTCTGTAGAACCACATTTTTGTTGCTTGAAATCTCTTCTTCATCTTTGAGGAGATTGTCCAGCATTCGCTGCCATACAGGAGGACAGATAACACGTAACAGTTCAGTAGTGTTTTCTTTGTTTCTAAAGAAACTTTGCTGTCTTGTGATACTCTGCTTAGCTTCTGGAATCTTTGGCCATATATTGCGATCTACGCATCATGAATCGTAACTAGACAATCTCTGTTGGCGGATGATGACAAAAGAAGCCCCTGACTTGTATTTAGTATTTTTAGCCGATGTACGTGCTGTTTATCGCTAGAATATTATTAATCTATCTGTCTATATATATATATATATATATATATATATATAGTGGGGAGAAAACAAATATTCATAAACATGCAAATTTTTAATTTATTGTACTTCCAACAAACTCGTCAAGAGTTGCCGGATGATTTGCTTTAATCAGGAATCTGTGTCACTAAAAGGACAATATGCACTGAAATTCGTAGGAACAATCGAGAGTCACGCTCCCCTCGGAAAATTCCAGTGCTATTGAAAAGACACAGTGATGCCAGGTTGAAATTCGTTCGTGAACGTGTATAGCTGGCCACTCGTATTCGAGGATATCTGTCTACTAGGGCGGCTAACCAATCCTTATTGCAGACGCTCGCTCAGGCGCATTTATGTTTATTCAACACCCACAGAGCCCACCTGTGGTTTATACTGCAACTATGATGAGCAGACCTTAGTTACAGATTCTGTGAAAGAGCGTGTTATCTAGTGTGATCAACAATTTGAACAAGGCCAGCATGCTGAAGCCATCGGCCACGATGACTTGTGACTTCGTGCTAGCACAGCTATCGACGGAACCCAAGGGCTCGTCAACATAAGGATGAGGAAAAATCGTATAAGAAAAGAGTATCATGGACAGACGAAACCAAAATTGAGTTGTTTGGACATCATTTTAGAAATCATGTATGAAGGAAAGATGACGATGCCATCAAACAAAAGGACCAATTCCAAAAGTGGAATTTGGTGGTGGCACCATCATGGTTTGGGGATGTTTTTCTGCAAATGGTACTGGCAGCATATCAGTAAAAGATGGTAGAATGAATGCTGCAGCTTATCAAAATATTTTGGAAGCAAATTTAAGTTAAATCTCTTGAACTTCCTCCTGGTTGGATCTTCCAACAAGATAATGATTCTAAGCCCACTGCAAAATCTACGAAGAAATGATTTGCTGAAAATAATGTAAATATCCTGAAATGGCCAAATCAGTCCACAGATTTAAAACCAATCGAGAATCTCTGGCGTTATTTGAAAATTCAAATCCAATCGAGAGCTCCAACATTCTGGATCTGAAGAAGAATGGAACAAAATACCAAGAAAAATTTGCAAATAATTAATTGGGAACTACAATAGGTTGGTTACTGTAGAAGTGAATCACAGATATTCTACAAAGTACTAAATCAAGATTATGTATTTTTTTTGTATTGTACGAAGACATTTTTCATCCATCAAAATGGATAAATGGGATTTATTTCTATTAAATCAAAATCTTTTTGTTTTCTATGCATATTTAGTTATTATGCATCTGTGTTAATTATATGAAAAGTATGTTTATTCATTCGTTGGAAAATATATTAAAAAAATAGTATGTGTACGATTACTTGTTTCCCCTCACTGTATATGGTATCATGTTTAACTATGTAGATATCATTCCAAAATAAAATTTGTACGGTGAAAACATTTTAGCCGATGTACATGTCGTTATAGCTAGAATATAAATAAAAGAAAAAAATTAATATTTCAATTACATTTTCTTTATGTTATATAAATGTTATAATGTGTTTTACTATGTAGATATCATTCCAAGATAAAATTTGTACGGTGTAGATATATTTTCTTTGTAGATAACGAGCCAAAGTAGTATCGATTATTAAAATTATTATTTCTCTCTCTCTCACTCTCTCTCTTTCTCTCTCTCTTTCTCTCTCTCTGTGGATTATGGACCCCCAAAGAGTCAGTTAACACTATGAGTGCTCTGGTACCCTGCCGTATGGTAATTTTTTTCTGATGAGAAGAGTGACTAGACACCCAGCGGAATTAAAAGCAATACCTTTTATCGAACCAATGATCATCTATCACAGGTGCGAGAATATAGAAAAACCTGGGTTGGTGTGCAGCAAGCTCGTTGGGGGAAGTGAGACCTCTTAGCCTCTGATGTAACACCTTCGGCTTGTCAGCTTCTAATGATTTCGACTGTTTCTTTTTTCTTCTTGAGTACATGAGTTTCTTGCTCAGGCAGTGGGACTGCAATGCCTTTTCAGCACTTTAAACTGGAAGTCACAACTGAATTTTCTATTGATATCTTGCGATGGTCATACGAGTCGGCAGCCATCTTGAGTCCAAAGACTACTTTATATGCCTTCCACAAATTGATGACCACACCCGAAAACGTTCTTTTGTGCGTAAACAAAAATAAATAAACCAAATAAGAATTAAAATAGTAAAAAAATCCACCTAATAAATTCCTCGTCTAATGGTCTTTGTCCGAACTTGTACTGATGAAAAGACAGACAATTCGTATAAGGGGTAGGTGTCAGTTTACTTGTTTAAGCCATCTCCTACATGATATAATCATTGTGAATAATATTTTAGAACGATACAGCCGTCAATCATAAATTGCTCCACAGAGACTTAAAATGAGCATTTGCATTCGAAAATGGCTTCTTTAAAAAAAACATACAAGACACGCTCTTTTTTCTCACTTTCTTTCCATCTATCTCTTTCTCTCACTCTCTCTTTATCACTCGCTTTTTCTCCCATTTATTTATTATCTTTCCTTCTCTTCTGAATTCTCCACCTCCCCTCTCTCTCCCTCTCGCTCTCTCTCTTTATCACTCGCTTTTACTCCCATTTATTTATCTTTCCTTCTCTTCTGAATTCTCCACCCCCCTCTTTGTCCCTCTCTCTTTATCACTCGCTTTTTCTCCCATTTATTTATTATCTTTCCTTCTCTTCTGAATTCTCCACCTCCCCTCTCTCTCCCTCTCGCTCTCTCTCTTTATCACTCGCTTTTACTCCCATTTATTTATCTTTCCTTCTCTTCTGAATTCTACACTCCCCCTCTCACTCCCTCTCTCTTTATCACTCGCTTTTACTCCCATTTATTTATCTTTCCTTCTCTTCTGAATTCTACACTCCCCCTCTCACTCCCTCTCTCTTTATCACTCGCTTTTTCTCCCATTTATTTATTATCTTTCCTTCTCTTCTGATTTCTCCACCTCCCCTCTCTCTCCCTCTCGCTCTCTCTCTTTATCACTCGCTTTTACTCCCATTTATTTATCTTTCCTTCTCTTCTGAATTCTACACTCCCCCTCTCACTCCCTCTCTCTTTATCACTCGCTTTTACTCCCATTTATTTATCTTTCCTTCTCTTCTGAATTCTACACTCCCTCTCTCACTCCCTCTCTCTTTATCACTCGCTTTTTCTCCCATTTATTTATTATCTTTCCTTCTCTTCTGAATTCTCCACCTCCCCTCTCTCTCCCTCTCGCTCTCTCTCTTTATCACTCGCTTTTACTCCCATTTATTTATCTTTCCTTCTCTTCTGAATTCTACACTCCCGCTCTCACTCCCTCTCTCTTTATCACTCGCTTTTACTCCCATTTATTTATCTTTCCTTCTCTTCCGAATTCCTCACTCCCTCTCTCACTCCCTCTCTCTTTATCACTCGCTTTTTCTCCCATTTATTTATTATCTTTCCTTCTCTTCTGAATTCTCCACCTCCCCTCTCTCTCCCTCTCGCTCTCTCTCTTTATCACTCGCTTTTACTCCCATTTATTTATCTTTCCTTCTCTTCTGAATTCTACACTCCCCCTCTCACTCCCTCTCTCTTTATCACTCGCTTTTACTCCCATTTATTTATCTTTCCTTCTCTTCTGAATTCTACACTCCCCCTCTCACTCCCTCTCTCTTTATCACTCGCTTTTTCTCCCATTTATTTATTATCTTTCCTTCTCTTCTGAATTCTCCACCTCCCCTCTCTCTCCCTCTCGCTCTCTCTCTTTATCACTCGCTTTTACTCCCATTTATTTATCTTTCCTTCTCTTCTGAATTCTACACTCCCCCTCTCACTCCCTCTCTCTTTATCACTCGCTTTTACTCCCATTTATTTATCTTTCCTTCTCTTCTGAATTCTACACTCCCCCTCTCACTCCCTCTCTCTTTATCACTCGCTTTTTCTCCCATTTATTTATTATCTTTCCTTCTCTTCTGAATTCTCCACCTCCCCTCTCTCTCCCTCTCGCTCTCTCTCTTTATCACTCGCTTTTACTCCCATTTATTTATCTTTCCTTCTCTTCTGAATTCTACACTCCCGCTCTCACTCCCTCTCTCTTTATCACTCGCTTTTACTCCCATTTATTTATCTTTCCTTCTCTTCTGAATTCTACACTCCCTCTCTCACTCCCTCTCTCTTTATCACTCGCTTTTTCTCCCATTTATTTATTATCTTTCCTTCTCTTCTGAATTCTCCACCTCCCCTCTCTCTCCCTCTCGCTCTCTCTCTTTATCACTCGCTTTTACTCCCATTTATTTATCTTTCCTTCTCTTCTGAATTCTACACTCCCCCTCTCACTCCCTCTCTCTTTATCACTCGCTTTTACTCCCATTTATTTATCTTTCCTTCTCTTCTGAATTCTACACTCCCCCTCTCACTCCCTCTCTCTTTATCACTCGCTTTTTCTCCCATTTATTTATTATCTTTCCTTCTCTTCTGAATTCTCCACCTCCCATCTCTCTCCCTCTCGCTCTCTCTCTTTATCACTCGCTTTTACTCCCATTTATTTATCTTTCCTTCTCTTCTGAATTCTACACTCCCCCTCTCACTCCCTCTCTCTTTATCACTCGCTTTTTCTCCCATTTATTTATTATCTTTCCTTCTCTTCTGAATTCTCCACCTCCCCTCTCTCTCCCTCTCGCTCTCTCTCTTTATCACTCGCTTTTACTCCCATTTATTTATCTTTCCTTCTCTTCTGAATTCTACACTCCCCCTCTCACTCCCTCTCTCTTTATCACTCGCTTTTTCTCCCATTTATTTATTATCTTTCCTTCTCTTCTGAATTCTCCACCTCCCCTCTCTCTCCCTCTCGCTCTCTCTCTTTATCACTCGCTTTTACTCCCATTTATTTATCTTTCCTTCTCTTCTGAATTCTACACACCCCCTCTCACTCCCTCTCTCTTTATCACTCGCTTTTTCTCCCATTTATTTATTATCTTTCCTT
>OZ038506.1:6770912-6880912 GCA_964036315.1 Acanthosepion esculentum
GTGAACGAAAGAGAATCTACTGGAATATATATATGATTTTTTTTAATTTTATTCCAGTGATGACCTTGCGTTACTTGAACCTTTTTAAAACTGAAAAGAAAACTCAAAGGGAAGTTCTTTACCATAGCAACTCTGCTACACAAAACCTTGCGATCAATTTGAAATATTCTAATAGTTATTCAAATATATCCGTGAACAAATCAATGAGATTTTCACATAGGAAAGGACGTAAATAAGGTGATTAAACATAAGAAAATAAAAATGAATGATCGAAACTTCAGGGGGGAAAATTAAGAGCTTATATCTTAAGAAAATAGCGAATACTTATAATTAATAATATAATTGTTAATATATATATACATTTATTAGATTTAAAAATAAATTATAAGTATTTTAAAATGCGGAATTACTTTTCAATCACTCTCTCTCTCTCTCTCTCTCTCTCTCTCTCTCTATATATATATATATATATATATATATATATAATTATTCATTCGAAAATTGTAATATAAATATGTTATAAAATCATTACAAAAATAGCCATTTTGTTTCTACACTTTTGGTGACTTATCAAGTGATGATGTTCAATGTAGAATAAACCCTTTATTCTACATTCAACACCATCACTTGATAAGACACCAGAAGTCTTGAAACAAAATGGCTATTTTTATAGTGATTTTATAACATATTTATGATATAATTTTCGAATAAATAATTATATTTGCTCTACTCTGTATTGAGCACTCTTTTAAGAATAGTATTTGTTGGTTATTGGAATTTATTCCGTATCCACCAGTCCTATACTTGGGGATATATATATATAAGGGAATAATGTTACTAAGACGCGGTCACTGGGCGTGAAAGCGAATGTGAACGCTCTTGGACGGAGAAAGAACAACAAAAGAAGCGGGTTCAGGAAGACAGAAAATGGCGATTGGCATTGCATATACATTTTTGAGGTGGCAGCGAAGCAAGAAAGTGGGGGGGGAGTTCCACAGGCGAGAAATGCGAGAAAAAGATACTATTAGAATAGAACATACGGTTGCAGCTAGCTTGATCAACAATAAAACAAGGAGACCTAATTGCCAATCTAGTAGCATGCCTAAATTCATGCGGTCGACTTACAGAGGAGGAAAGCTCACCAGAACAATTGCTATGGAAATATTTGTAGAAAAGACAGAGGAAAGTCATGTCATGCCGGTGAGAAAGTTACTGAAGCCGAGATGCCAGGTCAGGATCGATTACATTACAGACCCATCTTTGGATTTTGTCAAGAATCTCGAGGTATATAGCAGGAGCACCAGACCAGATATGGCAGCAGTATTCAATGCACGGATGAATGGTAGATTTGTACATGTTCAAGAATGATTCTGACGAAAGCAATTGTCTCGTATGACACATTCTTTTGCTTATATTAGATATACTAGCAGCATGGCCCGGCGTTGCCTGTGCTTGATTCAAAAATCGTACGACATACAGCAATCGCTATCACTTGACTTAAAATATTTTTAGTTCTTCCTTGCCTTTAAAGGAGTTCCCTTTGCCGTGCTGATGTTGCTACATGGCTTACTTCTTGCCTATCTCACACTGCGAATTTCTTCTAAGCTCTATAATAAACATTAAATCTCTTACGAAAAAAGAATTAAACAAAATGAACACAACACGATCACCTTTAAAAAAGGACTCGTAACTGGAAAAACCGAATGAGAAAAGAATGTTAATACTTTTTCACACCCAACCCAGTTCTGTGGAATCAGAATCAACGTTAAGTTTAAGCAAGCGAATGAGCCAATTTGAGTAAAGTGCCATGCAGATTTAAATTTTTCCCACTTGTGACGAATGCAGCTATCGATTGTTTTTTTTTTTGCATGCTAACATGCTAGTTAACATTCGTGTCAGTCAGCTGTTGGCTCTCACGCTGGCCAACAGAATCTTCCTGCCTATTCGTGGTAGCCAGCTATAGGCTCTCACTCTGGCCAGTAGAAAATGGCCGCAAACTACATGAAAACTGCCGTAGAAGCATGAAAAAATCGATTATTTCCACTATCGATGGGAGATGGGAAATGGAAAGTCGGTCTTGGCCTTTTTCGCTATCTTGGAGCATGTGCATGTAAATTTTGGTGCATATCCGTCGAAAATTGCGGTCGTGCATTCGTTACACACACACACACACACACACACACACACACACACACACACACACACACACAAACATCCTGCCTTATATATATATATATATATATATATATATATATATATATATATATATATATATATATATATGAACTTTTTAAATGTTAAATGTGATATAATCAATGTAACTTTTTAATGTCAAAAGGATAATTTGTATCTTGTATATGCTGTCTGTCGACGAAATTCTGGAGTCGCGATACTGAACGTAACATCAATTAGTAACAAAACCTTTACTTATATCAATTTTCTCTCTCTCTCTCTCTCTCTCTCTCTCTCTCTCTCTCTATATATATATATATATATATATATATATATATTATCATCCACAGACAGACAGTTTCGCCGTATCATAGCTCATTAGACATCTGTATCACAGCTAGACATCCGATTGCTTCGAGCCGAGATTGAAACCCGACTCATTTAGCATCAGTCGGAGATTCTACCGCTGCCTAGTAGAGAGGAATACGGATTTTCACGTACCTATTCTTCGAATAAACACGTCAATGACCGAGAGGGTTCAATTCATGGAAGAGCTTTGCAGTATCAGCAGTACTAGTAGTTATTGTTTACAAATTCGCGCTTTCTCTCCAGAGTGCTCGACCGGAATTAAATTTTCCGGGGATATATATATATATATATATATATATATATATATATATATATATATATATATATATAAAAGTGAACATAGAAGTCAACATTTAGAGGCGATAGTCTGTTTCATGCTAGATGCAATCGTCAGGCCATCTAGCATGAAACAGACTGTCGCCTCTTCTATATTCACTTTTATATTTACACACGTCCTTTATCCCATAAATATAGCACACTTTAAGACTATATTTCTTCATACACACACACACACACACGCACACACACACACACACATATATATATATATATATATATATTATAAATAAATAACGTGAAATATCTAAGAACAAAGTATGTCAAAATGAAATATGTTGAATCTTATGATTAATAATATCATTTATTATTATATATTATTTAAATATTAAGGAAAGTATCACATTTTATTTAAAATCTTATTAAAATGTTTAACCAGTATCCATTTGAATATTATTTTCTTTAATTTTCATCTTAGCTAGAACAGGTGATATGTTATAAAACTCTACTAATTAAATGTATCGTAATTTCCATTGTTGATTGGATTATTCTTCTAGAGGATTAACGATGATTAAATTTAATCCTTTTATCTGTTTTAAAACCGGAAGACTGGTTTCTGTTCTGTATACAGGAAAATAAAGATAATCAATTCGCCTATATGACAACGAATGTTGAACAATCTCCTCACAGTTGAAGCAGAAACTTGAACTCAAGAGAAATCTAGTTCTACAGAATGATGCCGAGAATACCATGGACCAAAGATCTTTATTCCTTTATTTATTTAGCGGCATATCAACATCCTTATGGGCCATTTAATACCGAAATTTAATTTTCTTGTGAGCATTAGTAATTTATTTACAAAAATGAAATGCTGGTAATAATTTTACTATGATTTTTTTTTATACTTTCATAGCGTTTTGACACCAGTTTGGGGCTCAACTATTTGCCAATAGCTGGGACCCTAACAGGTGCTACCACCCTGGGACAGCGTGATTCTGAAAACAACAGCAAGTAGTTCCACGCTCCTCAAAACCTCCCAATCAGAGACTTTGCTGCCGGATGTAGTTAATCGTCGAACCCAGGATGGGACCGAACATGTGACCAATGATGAAGTTCTTTTACTTAATATGAAGAAGAGATAGTTAAAATTTGTGGGACACATAATGAGGAAAGACGGCTTGGAAAATTTCATACTCACAAGGCATATTGATCGTAAGAGCGCCAGAGAAAATTAACGCACAACCTCTTTGGCGGGTTTGAGTGAATGGATGGCGGCGCAGAGCATGGAAGAGAAGGCAAAAAGACAACATTTATTAAGAGCTGCAAAGAAGAAATCGTGGAGAGCCATTTTCGGCAACGTCCTGAAGAGACACGGCACATAGAAGAAAAAGTATGTAGAGGTGTATGTATAGGTGTGTGCGTGCGATGGGAGGCCACTTGACTTCGAGCGTTGGCCAGAATGCAATTAATCTAACCAGGGCGGTGAAGACCCTTAACGAGTTTAACCACTTGGGACCAAAAGTTATCTTCAAATGATGACCCCTATCCTGCGTCTTGCCCTGAATCACAGACGAACGAGGAAGTATTTTTCTGATAAATCTCCGTATTTCTCTCCTTCGTTCTTAACTGGATTAAGCGGAAGTAAAAGGTGGGATTTGCGGAGAGAGGCGCACATCAATGGGAAGGAGATTGTGTCAGGACCCAGGGTCGGGAAGATGAGGTCGAACGATGGTGCGACCTCGCCGGCTGGGAGGACCGACAGGTAGAAATAGCTGCGTTACTCGGCACACACAATCAGACGGATGAAGCGAGCACCTGAAAAAGGATTGCTGAATTTTTTATCAGTTATTCGGGCTTCTATATTGTATGAAGGAAAATACCAAAAGAAACAAATACACACGCATGCGCACGCACGCACGCACAGACACAGACACAGACACACACACACACACACACGAACGCACGCAGACACACATACACACCACACATAGAATGAAGTAGGTGTTTCGAAAGATACGATTTGATTCAATATGTTTACATTCTGATGGATGAGGTGACACGTGCAAATCAGTCAAATCTCTCTCTCTCTCTCAGTTTCTTTCTATCTATCTATCTATCTATCTATCTATCTATCTATCTATCTATCTATCTATCTATTCCGATCTGTTGATATCTATCTATCTATCTATCTATCTATCTATCTATCTATCTATCTATTCCAGTCTGTTCCTATCTATCTATCTATCTATCTATCTATCTATCTATCTATCTATCTATCTATCTATCTATTCCAGTCTGTTCCTATCTATCTATCTATCTATCTATCTATCTATCTATCTATCTATCTATCTATCTATTCTGATATGTTCCTATCTATCTATCTATCTATCTATCTATCTATCTATCTATCTATCTATCTATCTATCTATCTATCTATTCCAGTCTGTTCCTATCTATCTATCTATCTTATCTATTCTGATCTGTTCCTATCTATCTATCTATCTATCTATCTATCTATCTATCTATCTATCTATTCTGATCTGTTCCTATCTATCTATCTATCTATCTATCTATCTATCTATTCTGATCTGTTCCTATCTATCTATCTATCTATCTATCTATCTATCTATCTATCTATCTATCTATCTCAGTCTGTTCCTATCTATCTATCTATCTATCTATCTATCTATCTATCTATCTCAGTCTGTTCCTATCTATCTATCTATCTATCTATCTATCTATCTATCTATCTATCTATTCTGATCTGTTCCTATCTATCTATCTATCTATCTATCTATCTATCTATCTATCTATCTATCTATCTATCTATTCCAGTCTGTTCCTATCTATCTATCTATCTTATCTATTCTGATCTGTTCCTATCTATCTATCTATCTATCTATCTATCTATCTATCTATCTATCTATCTATCTATCTATTCTGATCTGTTCCTATCTATCTATCTATCTATCTATCTATCTATCTATCTATCTATCTATCTATCTATCTATCTATCTATCTATTCCAGTCTGTTCCTATCTATCTATCTATCTATCTATCTATCTTATCTATTCTGATCTGTTCCTATCTATCTATCTATCTATCTATCTATCTATCTATCTATCTATCTATCTATCTATCTATTCTGATATGTTCCTATCTATCTATCTATCTATCTATCTATCTATCTATCTATCTATCTATCTATCTATCTATTCTGATCTGTTCCTATCTATCTATCTATCTATCTATCTATCTATCTATCTATCTATCTATCTATCTATCTATCTATCTATCTATCTATTCCAGTCTGTTCCTATCTATCTATCTATCTATCTATCTATCTATCTATCTATCTATCTATCTTATCTATTCTGATCTGTTCCTATCTATCTATCTATCTATCTATCTATCTATCTATCTATCTATCTATCTATCTATCTATCTATCTTATCTATTCTGATCTGTTCCTATCTATCTATCTATCTATCTATCTATCTATCTATCTATTCTGATCTGTTCCTATCTATCTATCTATCTATCTATCTATCTATCTATCTATCTATCTATTCTGATCTGTTCCTATCTATCTATCTATCTATCTATCTATCTATCTATCTATCTATCTATCTATCTATCTATTCCAGTCTGTTCCTATCTATCTATCTATCTATCTTATCTATTCTGATCTGTTCCTATCTATCTATCTATCTATCTATCTATCTATCTATCTATCTATCTATCTATCTATCTATCTATCTATCTATTCCAGTCTGTTCCTATCTATCTATCTATCTTATCTATTCTGATCTGTTCCTATCTATCTATCTATCTATCTATCTATCTATCTATCTATCTATCTATCTATCTATCTATTCTGATCTGTTCCTATCTATCTATCTATCTATCTATCTATCTATCTATCTATCTATCTATTCTGATCTGTTCCTATCTATCTATCTATCTATCTATCTATCTATCTATCTATCTATCTATCTATCTATCTATCTATCTATTCCAGTCTGTTCCTATCTATCTATCTATCTATCTTATCTATTCTGATCTGTTCCTATCTATCTATCAATCTATCTATCTATCTTATCTATTCTGATCTGTTCCTATCTATCTATCTATCTATTCTGATCTGTTCCTATCTATCTATCTATCTATCTATCTATCTATCTATCTATCTATCTATCTATCTATCTATCTATCTATTCTGATCTGTTCCTATCTATCTATCTATCTATCTATCTATCTATCTATCTATCTATCTATCTATCTATTCCAGTCTGTTCCTATCTATCTATCTATCTATCTTATCTATTCTGATCTGTTCCTATCTATCTATCTATCTATCTATGTTCTTATGTATCTATTTTATAAAAGACTTTCCGTTCCTGAATGGATACAGCACATAGAAGTATCACCATCATTATCAGTAGCATCAGCAGCAGATACAGAGCCCTGGAGATGGAAATAGAAAAATGCTAAAACTGTTCCTGTTGCGGTTGGAGCTTTGGGTTCGATAGAGAAAGGAAATCAAGAACAAATCAACACAATCCCTGGGGCACTAAGTCTCCCAAAATCCCCCCAACAAATTAAAAATAGTTCTAAGAAGCACAGCCCATATCCTGCGAAGATTTTTCATAAAAGCAGCTTTTTTAAAAAAATATTCTTCGCTTGCCCGAGGTAAATAGTTATAATTTAGGAAATTCGATCTTCCGTTTTTTTTTTTTATATTAAAACTGCAAACAATAACAAAATAAAAATAACTAAAACCTGGTATGAGTGTTAACTAAGTCATTTGTATTTAAAAACATATGTACATGAATTCGAAAATGTTAAAAAGGAGTAAAAATAGTCTTTAGGCTACCTCTGTATAGTTGGTCCACAGATAGTGGTTGTTTAGAAATTGCTTTTAGTAGTTGTAAACATCTACATTGACAAGTATGTATGTATATGTATTTGTCTATATTACTGGGATTAGGTATTATGTACACTATTTACATTGTTCGGACTATTATCCTCATCTTTGTCGCCATATTTATTACAACGTTTCGGCCCTTCAGTATCTGTCTATATTTCTGAGACGAGGTATTATGTACACTATTTACATTATTCGGACTATTGTCATCTTTGTCACCATATTTATTACAAAGTTTCGGCCCTTCTGTATCTGTCTATATTTCTGGGATGAGGTATTATGTACACTATTTACATTGTTCGGACTATTGTCCTCATCTTTGTCACCATATTTATTACAAAGTTTCGGCTCTTCAGTATCTGTCTATATTTCTGGGATGAGGTATTATGTACACTATTTACATTGTTCGGACTATTGTCCTCTTCTTTGTTGCTATATTTATCACAACATTTCGGCCGTTGTACGCTCCGGCCTTCTTCAGGTGGTTGGAATGTCGAACTGAACCCTTTATTTCGCTCACTGGGGTAGACTGTTCTAGTTCCATGTGCCATATTTAATGGATGTCAGTTGTCAGTTATCTCCTGTTAATTCCCCTCTCCAAGTTCTCCACTGCCTTAACGAGGTATTGAACTCACACTCTTTGGGTCCTGTCACAGTGGATAAAGGCGTTAGTTAGATCCAGTGACAGGACCCAAAGAGTGTGGACAAGCCCAATTATATTAGGATTTTATTTTTTGAATCCATTACACAAATACAGTGCTGTTTGATAAAAGTGACTCACCTGATTTTTTTACGTAAAAATTTTTTCGCCTATTGTTTTTGGGGTCAAACTAATTTTTAATCTTACTAATATAAAGACCCCTTCCCGACCACCTAGTAATAAAGTTTACTCACCCTAAGGTATTCTATTGATAATTATAATTTTGGATATAAATGAAATTTAGGGAAAAACTCTGTGCAAAAAAAGTGACTCACTTATTTCCTGCAACTAGTAATCAAGAGAAACATAACCGAACAGCTTTAAATAAAGAATAATAGAGGTATAATTTATTTATAATAGGTAATATAGTTCGAAATATTTAATAATCTATGGGTCCTCCTTTATTTTGAATAACCTTTTCAACCCTTTTTGGCATTGACTTGATTAGGTTCTGGCAAATCTCATCTCTAAGCATTGAATTCCATTCGGATATGAAATTCATAATCAAATCCTCTTTGTTGCTCAACTGCTTTCTCGAGAGCCTGTACTTTATAATGCTCCATAAGTTTTCTATGGGGTTGAGGTCTGGAGATTGGGGCGGCCATGTCATAACACTCACCTGCTTCTCATCAAAGTATTCCTTCATCAATTTTGATTTGTGACAGGGAGCATTATCCTGCATAAAAATGAGCTTGGTGGGGTCGATTTGCACCCTTTCAGCAGAAGGGAGCAGACAAGACTCTAAAATTCTCTTGTACTGCTCGCTCCTGAGGGTCTTTTCAACAGGTTTTAAGAAACCAGTTCTATGAAAAGAAAAGCATCCTCAGAACATTATACTGAACGGATGCTTGACAGTACTTACTGCTAAATTCAAAGAGCATTCAAAGCTGCTTCTTCGGATTTTAGATCGCTTATCCTTTGAATTTAGCTCAACTTTCGTTTCGTCGGAGAAGAGAAGATTTAGTAAAAAAAAAAAAATCAGGTGAGTCACTTTTATCGAACAGCACTGTATGTGTACGAAGAGAAGAATATTAAAAATAGAAATTTTCGAACTGTGTCTTTCCTCCACGAAAAATAAAATGAATTTTTTTGTGGGGAAAAATGATGTTTTGCGCATGTGTAAATTTCTTTATTTATTTTAAGTGTTCGTGACAAAGAGCGGACGTTTGACCCTAGACTCGTAGCTACGGGATTACTTAGTGATTCTAAATGTTTTAATCTAGCTGGTTGATTTAAGGTTATATTTTTATGATTCCCTGACTCGCCTTCTCTGGTGGGGTGGGACTTTCGCATTCATTAACATGTCTAAAAGCGTGTGTGATAGTGTCCCTGTATGTGAGTGATTTATTTTACTGATTAAATCTAGTACGGCTTGGCTTGTTGTCTGCCACGATTACGGTTGGTCGCAGATGGCTTTTCGTGAAAACTTTACTAAATTTACGCACCTCCAACAATTCGCTGAAAAAAAGAACATAACAGGAAAAAAGGAAAAGATCCCAAAATTGATAAATTCCATTTAAACATTGGGTATCGCGTTTTTTTTGTTTTGTCTTTTTTTTTTTTGTATTTTTGGGAGGTAGCTACCTAAATTTCTATTTAAACATAGAATGTGGGCATTTATTTTAAAAATAAATTTTAACTCGGATTTATGGCGATTATGAAGCAAGAATTCATTTGATTTTACGTTCCTGTATATTCTGACTATAAATCTGTGTGTATTTTTTTTTGTTTTCCATGTCGACAAATATGAAAATTTCTCAGAGTTAATGGTAAACGTAAAATCAAATGAATTTTCAGTTAACATTAACTCTGAGAAATTTTCAGAGAATTCATTCCAAAAAGATTTTATTAAAATCAAGTCTTTTTTTTTTAAAAATTTTTATTACATTTTTTTGTAGTTGCGTATAAATTGTCGCATGTCAGAACCGAAGAGATTGTTGCTGAAAATGTCCAATATTCACGATTTTTTTTTAGTGCTTAAAATAATCTTTCGACCATATTATGAATGTTAAATTTATTTATCATTACCAAAGAGAAAATATTTTATATTAGCTCCATGCCAGCATTTTAGGGAGCGGATATTTTTAATTTACCGTAATTCTCCATGTATAACACGCCTTCATCCATAATACGAACCCCTAAAATTGTGCTGAAAGTGTGGGACAAGGCTTCTACTTACGCATAATACGCACCCCTTGTTTGGTAATCAAACCCTATAAATTGTATCTTTCCAATTTCATTACGGCCATCGTTTCCTACTCTTAAAAAAATGGTTTTAAACATAGAATAATATTCTTCTAATTTAGTTTTATGATAATTCTTATTTTATTTTACATTTGTAAGTATTGTTAGGCACATATGATTGTATTTGACATCATTATGGGGTCACAATCGCCGAATGTTAGTGTCAAATTCTCCTATGTTTGTGGGGAGTAGTCATTTCGCAACTGAAATCGACCTATGAATCGGCAATTTTTTAAAGATTTTTTTGTAGCTGTGCATAATACGCACCACTAATTTTGCTTATTGTTTTAGAAAAAAATGCGTATTATACATGGGGAATCACGGTAATTGTTTTGCGTCTATTTTTGTTTCATGAGCTCTTCGAGAATTTTGCGTTTTTCTTTACCGTGTGTAAATAATTTTTTCCATAAATTATGCGAACATTTATTTGTAAATATTTAATAAAGAATTAGATATACGGGCGTCACCCGCGATTATACTATCATTTATTTAAGTACCTCCAAAGATTTGCTAAAAAATGTTCATACATGGCTAAAACTTAATAAAAACAAAGATTTATCGTCAAAATCTTTTGGGGAGATGATTTAATTGAGTTTCTCTTTTTATAACTCTGGGTTCGGTTTCACAAAAAAAAAAAAAAAAAAATTCAAAATTTAAATTCTCCGAGGACTTGTCCTTATTACTAAACTTTAAGTACAACAACAACAACAACAACAACAACAAAAAGAAAAAAAAGAAAACAGAATTTCTCGAATTTTGATAAAAGCAAACGTAGGGTAACAGAAAAACTACTTTTACCAAGAGTTTTTAACGAAGACAAATTTCTAAAATAATTCCATTCTTTTGTGAATAAGTTCAGCAAGTTCTAGCAAAATCTCACAATTATCTGATTTTTGCAAGATTTTCCAAATTGCCGTGTTTTTCATCGCATAAAAGACGCATAATTTTCTCATATTAATTTTTGATCAGCCGTTGAAGCAAGAAAAAACAAAATTAAAAAAAAAAAAAAATCCGAAGGTTCTAAAAAGGGATTAAAAAACATATTTTAATAATCTCCAAATCCTTTGGCCTTTCATCTTAATAATAATAAACATCAAAATTTTGATGATAAAATTTTATTTTTATTAAGTTTAGGGAATGTTTTCATCATACATGATCGTTTTTTATTTTTATAGCAAATCATTATATATATATATATATATATATATATATATATATATATATATATATATAAGACATTTTTATGTTTATACATTCTTTTTATAGATAGAAGTATTTAAGTAAATGCTTTGTTTATAATAAACAGTATTAACAACATTTACCGGCCTGAATGTCCGAGAAATTTTCATAGAAAATATTCGTCCTCCGACAGGAATCGAACCGGTATCCTATACGGAACCGTCATATAGCCTGACGTGCCTTTAACCGATTTGGCCACAGAGGAGCGTTCGGTTAGCAACGTCTTCCATGATTCTCTCACGTGCATTCATATCTGCTCAAAGCGTATCCAAATGTAAACAAAATGACGTCACACATTATGAAATGGACAAAGTCCAACAATTATTTAAAGAGATTTTTATGTTTATACATTCTTTTTTTATAGATACAAATATTTAAGTAAATGCTCTGTTTATAATAAATAGTATTAAACAACATTTACTGGCCTGAATGTCCGAGAAATTTTCATAGAAAATATTAGCCATATGACATTCAGGCCGGTAAATGTTGTTTAATACTGTTTATTATAAACAGAGCATTTACTTAAATATCTGTATCTATAAAAAAATAATGTATAAACATAAAAATGTCTTAAAATAATTTTCGGACTTTGTCCATTTCATAATATATATATATATATATATATATATATATATATATATATATATATATATATTCTTTCTTACATATAAACTAGCCTATTATACTTTCTCTTTCCCTCTCAGTCGCATAGACATGCTGTGACTTGGTGTTTTCGAATTAGAACTCATTGTGCCACTGACACAATCCTTACTTGTCGTGTCAACAATTCGTTTCTATGTCTTTTTCTTATGTAGTAAAAATACTTTTCAAAGGAAAGACATAGTTTCAGTTGGAAAATGCTAGACAAAATTTATGCCTTTTTTTACTCTGTTTGGCACAACACCAAAGACAGTGAAGCAAACATACCTCAATGCTTAATATATATATATATATATATATATATATATATATATATATATATTGATGTATGTTTCATTAAATAATAGACAAGTTTTGTCTATTTATTTTAAGTAAGTTCCTTTCATATTGTCTGATAAGCTTAATAACATTATCATTGAAAAATGAAAGAAAAACACCATATTGATACTGTTGCAGACTGGTGAATGTATTTTTAGTTATCAGAAGCATTTATGATGGCGGTGTTCTTAAGCATTCGTCCACAACAAATTAAGAGATAAAAGGAATATTGAAAACAAATCATGCAAGAAAATTCAGAGTGAACACAAACATAATTAAAAGTATAACAATAACATTGATTTATATACAATTGACATATACAATTGGGTTGAATATTTTTGGATAAATGAGGATGGTTGAATTAGATTGTGTAGAGTATTTTTGTGAGGTTTCAGCGTGTGTGAAGCTGTTATTAAGATTTGTTCGTAAAATTAAACTAAGTATTTGGTTATGTACAAAAATGTCCTTTGGGCGAGTTCAATCAATAGTGTGTGTGCGTAAGTTTGTTTAAGTTATTGTATTGGTAGGAGTTGTGTACCTTTAGTTGTTTGGATGTTTGATGGATTGTTTACCAATACTTATTTAGTAGTGAGTAAATATCACTTTTTAAGTAAATGCTAAAAATTGTTCCTGAGAGAGCGTGGTTGTTGTTTGCTGAGTCAGAGAAGTTTGCGCGGTAAAAGTGTAGTTGGCCAAGGTTTTGACTTGCGTGGATTAGTTTGGCATCTTTCCAGGGGTGAAAGTCTGACTGTTTCAGTCGATTCAGATTCTTCTATTTATAGAGTTTTGGTCAAGAAAATAGGCTCCAGAGCGCTGGGCGCGAAAAAACATTTTCGCGTGAACTTGTTACAGTTCTAAGGGTCTGAGCCAATGAGGAGTCTTGCTTGCTGAAACTAGAGTGTTGATTGGTTGATAGGTGATTTTTGGTGTAAAGTGGATTATACCGGAGGGGTGAGAGGTTAGTATGGATTATTCCATCAATACATGTTTTTTAATCCTATCTAAGCTTTCGGCTTATATAAGCCATTATCAAAGATGACAATTACATTTCAGTATAGAGAGTGAATTCGTGAAGTATTAAGTATGGGAAGCCGTTGGTATAAACCAATGGCTTCTGCTATAGATTACAGGCATTTAAGAATATTTGTGGAGATTTCATAGTTTATTTTGTTCAGGTTAGGTTTCAACTGTTTTATGCATATAGCTTCAAGAATTTTTCGTTTTTGTTTATTGTTTTCATGTTTACGTATGCGATTTTCGCAGGAAAATTTTTTATTCATCAGCAAAATTTTATTTCTTCAGAAAATAATGTCCTTAATATTACTTATTTACAAAAGCAATTAAAAGTTTTTCTAATTAAGTAATGTCAGAGTTTATTGCATTCATTATTTTTCAATTCAGAGCAGATTTTCAGTTAGCTCAAATTTGAAAAAAAAAGTAGGGGATTTACAATCTCCAAGGACTCCTACTTTTAACAACAAAAAAATTCAGGAAATAGAAAGGTTTTGTGCGAAATTTCATGAAATTAAGAGGGGGGGTGGGGGTGGGTAAGATATTTAAAAAAAATAATTTTTTACCAAAATTTTCTAAAATAAGACATTTCAAAAATAATTTCATTCATTTGTGAATAAGTCCTGAAAATTTCATTAAAATCGGACTATTACCTGATTTTTACAAGAATTTCCAAATCAATGTATTTTCAACGGAAAAAAGCGCAAAAAAAACAATGTTATTTTTATGTCACCGCGATGACGTAAACAAAAAAAGACTTTAACCAAAATTTCGAACGTGTTAGAAAGGATTAAAAAATTTAAAAAAATAATTAAAAAATACTTTGGTCTTTCATCTTAATAATAACAAACATTTTGACAATAAAACTTTGCTTCGTTAAGTTTGTGGCCTTTTTCATTACGCTATCTGTTTTTCCCGCAAAAAGTGGAGGCGCCTAATATATATATATATATATATATATATATATTCGAGAAGTGAATGAAAAATTCTCAGCCTGACCAACATGAATTTCCCCTTCAAATTTCTGATGTTTGATCCTTGATATGATTTTGGGAAGTGGGTAGGGTTAAGAGCTTTTATCCGCTCTCGTCTCTTTCTCTCAGTTTCCACCTGTCTTTCTCTTTCAATATATATATATATATATATATATATATATATATATATATATATATATATATATATAGATAGATAGATAGATAGAACAGACTTTATATGGAGACTGGAGTCAATGGTTGTATCATCAGTGGAAATACCAAGTTGAGAGCTGATACCATCGAGAAGGACATTAATGAAAATTAAAAAACAAAGTAGGATAAAGGATAGAACCCTTGGGGACACCGGCATTAGTACGAAAGGAACAGAAAGAGTGGCCGTTCATTTTTTACTTCCATTTGAAAATTTGATTAGAAAGATTGGATCAGCTCAAAAATTGATCCAGAGATACCGTAACTTTTTAGCTTGTGGAGAAGACCTGTATGCGAAACCCTGACGAAAGCTTCCGCCCGGTCTTCAATATTATCTAGATCTTGATAGACTCTTTCCGCAATTATCATCAATACATCAGCAGTGAACCTGGAGAAACGAAAGCCATATTGCGTGCCTGAAAGAAGGCCCTGCAATGTGAGATGCTTAACCAATTCAGCAAAGATAAGGGTCTCTAAGAGTTTCCCAAAAAGAGGTGGAAGGCTAATAGGCCGACTGCTGGGAGGATCGTCCGATTCCCCAGAGTTCTTAAAAATTGAGAACTTCCAGCAGGTAGGAAAGCAATAGGCGGCGAGACACTGATTATACAACTCAGACAGAACAGGAGACAGTTCGGGAGCACACTTCATAATGAGTATTACGGGGATACCCTCAGGTTCACATGTTTTGTTGGGATGACAGTAGAAACCATAGAAGGGGTTATATGCATATCACTCAACAGAGAATCAGTTCTAGGTGGGAAGTAAAGCAGTGATACTCCAGATGAGTCAATTGTGTGTGTATATATATATATATATATATATATATATATATATATATATATTGTTAAATATGACAATGAATGTATATTATGTTAAATCTTGAGCCGTTTTAAAGCTCGTATATTTGCTTTATTGTTATATTTAACAATATATGTTTAAATAATGATCAGATCAGCTTCCCCAATACACTATATATATAAAAAGACCACAAAGAAAATTTCAAAGCCAACCCTGCATGCAGACTCATAAACTCAGCCAAAAGCGAACTAGGTAAAATAAGTAAAACAATACCAGAAAGAATTAATTCTGAACTTAGGAAGAAGTTAGGAGTAAACCAGTGGAAAAACACAAAAGCAACCATTGACTGGTTCAACAGCATAAATAACAAACAAAATTGTCACTTCCTACAATTAGACATAAAAGAATTTTACCCATCCATAACAGAACGTACACTAGATAAGGCCATCAACTTAGCTCAGGAACAAATAATAATAAAACCAAACGAAATCGACATCATTAAGCACTCCCGTAAATCATTATTATTTCACCATGAAGAAGCATGGATAAAGAAAGAAGAGATATTTGACACTACAATGGGAAGCTTTGACGGTGCGTAGCATGCGAAATCGTAGGTACTTACTTACTACACGAACTAAACAAAATAATAGATAGAAATGACACAGGGCTCTACAGGGATGACGGTCTATGTATACTTTTTCTCCTTTGTAGAGTAAAGCACGTAGGATCAAATGTTGGTTTCTCCTTACAGTGGATGCTTTTTTAATCCCTGGCGGAGAACACGTTTCCTTTATTAAGATTTCTCCACTGCGCTGGCCAAATGTAATTAATGTGGCGTACAATTCAAATACAGTGCGTCTACTTTAAAAACGTTTGAAGTAATAATAATGATAATACATACACACACACACACACACACACACACACACACACACACACACATATATATATATATATATATATATATATATATATATATATATATATATATTTGTCATCCACAGACAGACTGTTTCGCTGTTTCACAGCTCATCAGTGTGGTTAGACGTCCGGTTGCCTCTAGCTAGTATCGAAACCCGACTGAATTGGCGTCAGTCGGAACTTCTACCACTAAGCCGTCGGCAGGGATGAAGGTGAATTTTAGCGTGTTTATTTTTAGATTTAGATAAACACACAGTGACTGACAGTGACTCAATTCTGCCGAAGAGTCATGCTATATTAGCTTAAATAGTCACTGTTTACAAACTCACACCTCAAACCAAAGAGCTCAACCGAAATTAATTTTTTCATGAGCCAATATTTTTGTCATCCACAGACAAACTGTTTCGCTGTTTCACAGCTCATCAGTGTGGCTAGACGTCCGGTTGCTTCTAGCTAGGATCGAAACCCGACTGAATTGGCGTCAGTCGTAACTTCTACCACTAAGCCGTCGACTCACGGCAGGAAGGTGAATTTTAGCGTGTTTATTTTTAGATTTAGATAAACACACAGTGACTGACAGTGACTCAATTCTGCCGATATATATATATATATTTCATTCTCTGTCCGTCATGCGCTGTTTGCAGCTGCATGTAACGTATATAGACTTATATTTGTGTTGTGCCTGCATGACATGCATATTTAATATATGTGCGTGTGCCAGAACGCACACGCGTACACACACGCAGTTTGACTGAACCTGAAATAAGACAACGGAATAATACGTCCTCGTTCACTAAGTCTGGACAATCCCTTTCCAGCGCTGAGCAATAGATCATCTACTTGTAGACAAAATTAAGAAATACATAATTAGATTTTTAAGTCCTAAAATATCATATAATTTATAATTCTAAGATTTTATTGAACTTTCGAAAATTTATCAGGTCCGATTTTAAACTTTTTTAAAAGAAAAAAATAACATCATAGAAATATTTCCGGTTTGTCATTGAATGAAAATATACATGCGCATACGCAAACGAAATTGACAGCTGAATCGCAAGGGCTAATTTCCTTGTCAGTCTGGCAACAAACCCTGGATAATAGGAAAGTTGTATAAGCCGAAATGTGTGGCTTTTTGAAGTAGTTTTTATCGCTCCTATATTTAAAATGAATACATTTTCTAATAAATAGAGTATTTTAAATGGACAAACGATTAAAATTTGAGATTTGTTCAACTTGTCAAGCGACAGGTACCAGATTTGGTTTGGTTTGTTTTGATTTTACAGTATATCAACCTCAATGGCTCATTTAATGCCAACAAAATTTTATTGTTGGCAATATTTTTTCTTTAATCTATTTCTGGTAATAATTTTCATTCAAATATGTATCGCTGGTAATATTTTTTCTTTTTTTAAAAAAATGTATAGCTGGTAATATATATTTTTCTTTTTTTTTTTCCCAAAATATATAGCTGGTAATATTTGTTTTTCAAAAATCCATTTTTTTAAAGATTTTTCTGTAGATCCCAATTTCTTTAATGAAATTTACTTGGATTAGTATTTTCCAATAGATCCTATAGGTTATTCGATTTGTAGTGTTTACTACGGATTCGTCGGAGATTATGGGAATTTAGTAGGATGCGTTTGACTGTATAAGATTCTTGGCATGGGACACATGTTGGAGCGACAGGTACAGAACTAGCAAATGTACATTGTTAGTCAATTTTAATAAAACGCTTTTTAAATGCGTATAAAAAGAAAAAAATCGAAAAATATAAGCAGTAAATTGCTGGTATCCTCTGAAGAGTAGACGGACAATTCCATCTATGAAACTCTGGAGTTGCAATGCTGAAGGTAACACCAATCAGCTAAGTGCCAAATTTTACTCACCTTAAATATATATATATATATATATATATATATATATATATATATATATATATATATCTTTTACGCATGTCTGATTAAATAAATTATAAGCATTATTTTTGCTTATTTTTAGCATAATCATTTCATATTTACGAATTCTGATGATGATCTCAGAAAGAGATGTAAAAGTACTTTGGAAATAAAAGTGATTTTCACTGTTACAGTGCATTTCTCGCATCATTTGATTGTAATACACGGAAAAATATTCGTGAATATGAAAGGATTATGCTAAAAATAAGCAGATATAATGTTTGTAATTTATTTAATCAAACATGCCTAAAAGAGAATTTGCTGCCTAAACACACACACACACACACACACACACACACCACACACACACACACACACACACACACACACACATATATATATATATATATATATATATATATATATATATATATATATAAGCAACGTCATTCAAACATGTTTCATTGACTAATATAGACATATTGTGTCAACTTAGTTTTATACTGATCCTTTCCAGTTAACTAATAATTTTCTTCATGCTAATATGTAATTCGTCAATGAAGGCGCCGTACTTTTTACTAAGCCAAGTACTTTCGATCTTTTCCAAGATCATCTTCAGGGGGTAACTTACACAGACAAACTTATTGTGACTGCGATAAAATCTGCACTCCGTTGTCATAATGGTTTTTAAAATACGCAGGAACGCGCTCTGTTATATTTTTTTAAAAATTAAACCGTTGTAGTTATGGCATTTACCTTCCCCAAAAGCGTTTCAATATAAAGGAGCTGACCGGAAGTTGGTAGTAATGTAAAATGGAATTAAATGTTATATGCATTTTGATATGTTGCTATATTCGTTGAGTGTTGTTTGGTTGATTTTGATATACAGGGCCTCGAAAAATTATATATATATATATATATATATATATATATATATATATATATATATAGTAATTCATCGAGTCTAGAAGAATCTTCAGTAGAATGCAGAAAGCTCTGGACGGCCGTTTCGTCCTATTTGGGACTCACCAGCAATGCGCATCCACTACCCGGATCGTTTCAGTACAACGCAAGCGTCATACCAACTGTAGCAACGGGCCTCAGTGACGAAGATGAAACAGAATAGACTCGATATAGCGTCGCTACTCACAAATTCCGTAGTGATACTGATCTAAGTATTCATAACCCAACGGATTGTAAAACGGCCCGGGTTCGATTCTCGGTATATAAAAAAATCTCTTACTATAAAGGTAATTTACATTAACCAGAAAAAAGCCTTGGACGGAAGCGTCTATCTTTTTAAATTTGGATTTTTTAATGTAACTATAACAACAGAAATATAGTTTTAAGGTATGCTATATTTATGGGTTAAAGTGGTCAATATCGTAGAGCGTATATAAATATAAAACTGGACATTGAAGTCAACACTCAGAGCGACAGACTATTTCATGCTAAACGCAATCATCAGGCCATATATATATATATATATATATATATATATATATATATATATATATATATATATATATATATATGAGATTCATGCCTTTCAAAATGACATTTCTTCGAACTTTAATGCAACAGATAATGACAGAATTTGAATTATGCACACGCAGGCACACCCACACATACACAAATACATGCACACACACACACACGTATATATATATATATATATAATGACGGAATTTGAATTATGCACATGCAGACAGACAGACACACACACACACACACACACACACGCACACACACTCGTATATATACATATATATATATATATATATATATATATATATATATATATATATATATATATATATATATATATATATATATATATATATACGAGTTGAGTTCCACCACGGAATATGTGAGCGAGCGGCGCTATATTGAGTGTGATTTACTATCCCTTCGTCACCGAGGCCCGTTGGAACAGTTGGTATGGTGCTAACTTGACAACCTAACTGTCAGGGTTTCAATTCTGGGTAGTGGATGCGCACTGCTGATGAGTCCCAGATATAGGACGAAACGGCTGTCTAGTGCTTTCTGCATTCTGTTAAGGTTTCTTTCAGACCCAATGAATTACTTAATTATAATTATCAAATCCTCCTTACAATTTCTATCATTCATATATATATATATATATATATATATATATATATATATATATATATATATATATATATATATCTGTCATCTCGTCTGCAGTCGCTCTCTCACAGACGCGACGTTGCCTAGCTTTGTCTTTTTTACAACTACTTTCACGGTAATTGCTCCTAGGCCTCATGAATGTAAACGTCCTACGAGGCTGGCATCCCGTTCCCACCCCTTCACCGTTGAAACTGTTAGATGTAGACGTCTCTTCTACTCCAATAGCTTCATGTCTCGCACATCTCGCCTGTGGAACTCCCTTCCTTATTCTCTGTTTCCCTGACAAATACAATCTCCAACTATTTAAGTGTAACGTCAATCGACATCTCCAGTTGCCTTGATCTATCCACTTCCCTTCTCCACATCATTTCACCTTTCATTCGTATCTGCTCTCGCTCCAAATCTTCTGTAACCCCCGTGCCTTGATCGACCCACTATCTTTCTCCACATCCTCTCCTTTACCACTCCTATCTTCTCTTCCTCCAAACCTCCTGTAACCCCTTGCGTGCTAGTGGCTTCCAGCCTTGCTTGGGGTGACAAGCTTATATATATATATATATATATATATATATATATATATATATATATATATATATATATATATATATATATATTTATACACGTATATAATAATTCAAATTCCGTCCTTATCTGTTGCATTTCAGTTCGAAGAAATGTCATTTTGAAAGGCATGAATCCATTGCTTCTGTCTCCCAGCTATGTATTAAATAACAGGGTAGACGGAGGCCGCTAATTTTGCGCGGTAGCCAGTCAAAGAGAATTCAAAACAGTGGAGAAGGCAAAAGGAATCCACTCTCCTGTCGAAAGAAATTCACCGATAACAGGGGAAAAAAATGTATCCGTGGAGAGCCATGATCGTATACCTCTTGATGGGACATGGCATTAGAGAGAGAAAGCTAAAAAGAAAAAGAAAAGGCTGATTTAAAGAGGAGAGAAACTGAATAATTTTCCCGGGTGACATTGCTGAATGGAAAAAGGGTTGTAAAACGGATGATTCGAAAGTATTTGTCTGGGATTTTAAAGAGAGTGTTTGCGACTGGTGTAGTGAGAATCAGGTTTCACGTTTTTATGTCTGGTGGCCTGTCAATCAACAAAGATGTCTTCAGCCACCGCAGGGCCTGTCACCACCCTTCGCTTATTATGGCCTGGGTTCGACTGTGACACGTGCGCTTTCATCTTGCTTGCGAGAATATTAGTTTTTTCATGAGACTTTTAAAGGCAAATAAAGTAACTCCGAAGCACATGTTCTTAACCTGTTTAACATAAAAGGACATCAATCAATGTTTTCGCTACTTTTCCTCTAAAAAAAGGGGAGGGGTAATAAGAAAAAAAAAAGAAAACCGTTTAGTGACGGAATGGCAAATGATCTCCATTCTATGGGTTAATTTTTCTACCCAAAAGTCCAGTTGCACCATGGAATCTTATACTCCCTTTGCTATGTGTAAAAATTAATTAATACAAAACATAGCAATAACATAAAACATATAAAAATAAATTACTCTCGGAGTAATGGATAGTGTCTCGGATTGAGGAATCGGTGAGCCGAGTTCGAATTCCAGTCGAATCCATTACATTCACTTACGTGCTAATACCCTTGGTAAAGGTATGAATCCTCTTCTTCTCCCACCATCTATGGGTAAATAGTGTTGGATGGCAACTGGTCTACCGCAGAAAGAAACGGCAACCAACTGCGGGAAAAAAGCTATCGAAAGATACATGATCGCCTAAGCGTGTATCACACATGGCACATAACTGACTGACCTGTAATAATTGACACAGGGAATACAAGGAATTTAAATAAAAGATTATATGAACAAAAAAAAAATCTTTTACAAAACAATACATTAAATGAATTAGTTGCTCACTGTAATGAGACTGGCCACTGATATAAAAATGCTACCCTAATTAAAAGAGAAAACTATTCACTAAGACGAAAATGTATAGAAAGTGCTTTAATCGCTAGATCATCTACAGTAAATTTGCATCCAGCTTCTTACAAAGTTTCACCATTTTTGACAGATTTCTTTATTGTCACAATGTGGGATATTTATATAACAAATGTGATGGAAACAAAAAGAAAAAGAAAAAAGAATCCAAATGTAATCGGCTAGATTAGATACGTAAAACTCACATATGAAAAGAAATTATTTTTAAATTTAAAATTCCCAGCGTCTATGGTTCGTGCGCATGTGCAGAACGAATCATCGTAAAAATAATTTTGAAATGGTAAAGAATGAGACGCGTCACACGAAAAGTTTTCCACATTAACAAACATCTTTTTTCCCAAATTGTTTAGCATGAAACAGACTGTCGCCTCTGGGTATTGACCTCAATGTCCACTTATATACAAGGGTCATTCAATAAATAAGGTGAATTTTTCGGTATAAGGACTTCTAATACAGATAGACGCTTACTTTTTTTGATTTTTTTTTTGTTTTACTTATTTTTCACATGGATTTAATTTCTTTTGCAGATTAAAAAAAACTTTTTTGGAGTTTTGGCGATTAACAAAGATGGCCGACCAAGAAGCATGCTCCAGGATTGAACAGCGGTCAGTTATCAAGTTTTTGGTTGCTGAAGGGTGCAAACCAGTTGAAATTCATAGGAGAATGTCAACTGTGTATGGTGCCACATGTTTCGACCAAAAAAATGTCTACAAGTGGGCTAAATTGTTTAAAGAAGGACGGAGCAGTGTTGAGGATGAAGACAGGCCTGGGAGGCCTACAGAAGTGAGGTCTCCTGAGGTGATCGAATCAGTCAATGACCTCATTCAGTCTGACAGAAGGGTGACAGTGGATGACATTGCAAGGACTTTCAGCTTATCTGTTGTGACAAACGCAGGGGTCATCAGTCAGGATGAGTCATCTTGCATCATGACAACGCAAGGCCTCACACAGCAGCCCAAACGGTGCAGACCATCAACGAGCTGGGCTGGGAACTGCTCCCTCATCCCCCTTACAGCCCAGACCTTGCCCCTTCAGACTTTCACTTGTTTGGTCCCTTGAAAGCGTTCACGAGAGGCACGAAGTTTAAAAGTGACGATGAAGTCAAAAGTGTTGTGAGCGACTGACTGAGACATCAGTCCAAAGATTTTTATGCTGAGGGAATACGGAAGCTTGTGCACAGATGGGAAAAGTGTGTGACAGTGCTGGGAGACTACGTTGATGGGTAATTTTTTATTTTTAATTTCAAATTTTATCGTGTAATTTAATACTTATCAGTTGGAATAAATTCTATTTTAGTCTAACCCCAACATTAAGGCATTAAATAGTTCGTTGTCAAGTTTTTTGAATTCTCGTATACTCGTATTTTGATTGGTCATTTCCAGCTTATGTAACAGCGTTTCCCCTTGCGAGGGGTGGTTAATTGATTTGAACTTTTTAAAAACCTTTATTCTACATTCAACATCATCACTTGATAAGACACCGCAGGTGTTGAAACAAAATGGCTATTTTTGTAGTGATTTTATAACATTTATGTTATAATTTTCGAATAAATAATTATATATATATATATATATATATATATATATATATATATATATATATATATATATCGGGTAAATGAAATTAGCTAGACTCTATACTCAAAATATTAAAAAATCATATTTAAGTTTAAAATTCTCGTCTCTGGTTTGTGCGCATGTGCAGTCGCATCAACGTAGACATAAACTTAGATGAACTTACATAATTAATTGATTCAATACAAAAGCGAGACAAGGAATCTTTATTTTAATGAGAATTTAGATTGCAACAAATTTAATATTTGAAATTATATTAGACTTCTCAAAAACATTTGAGAAAGTATGATGCAAAGAGCTATTTGAACTGCCAATAAAAATTTATTTATTTGGGAAAATATCTTAGAAAAATCTTGAACATTTACAAGGAAAAAACCTCCTGCAAACGGACAGAAAAAGGATTGAGTAAGTAGACCAAAATAGAAAGGGTTAGAAGATAAGTGTTAAGGGGTCTCCACTTTTCACATAAATGGACTCACCCAAGGTATACATATACTACTACCAGTGAATACTCGGACAGTCTGCAACAGACCAGACGGCGACGTCTTCTCTGTTTGACGGTCGAACTCTCTGCCTAGAGGCAGAGAGGAACCCGGACGAGGCTCTGCCGAAGGGTAGAGTCTCGTTCGGGGTGGTTGACCAACCCGATCCCGTTTATACGGGATCTACGGGCATTTTTTGGCCGAGCCTACGGGCACGGGAATACCCCACTTTAAATCCGGCCTTGTGCCACATCTATCCCTCGTGGGGGGGGAACAGTAAATACTGTCTGTAACAGGGGAGGGTAGCACAAGAGTCACACTTAGCGTGCACGTAGACTCAGTAAGGAGTCATACCGCGATACTTCAATACCAAGACTGTATATATATTATTGCTACTAACCCGCATTCACGGATCTACTAACCCGTATTACCAGTTTGTACTATTACGTTAATAGATTTGTTTTCCTTATCCATTCCTGGCGTTTGTTATTCATTGATATAGGATTCATACCGGAATCCGCAACAAATTAAATAAACCAAACCAATCTAAACCAAAGAATACATATTTTATTCATGCGAATCTATCCTAAAAATGTTGTTGGCATTAAATAACCCATTGAGGTTGATATGCCGTAAAACAAAATAAACCAAATCAATCTAAACAAAAGAATACATATTCTATTCATATGAATCTATCCTAAAAATGTTGTCGGCATTAAATAACCCATCGAGGTTGATATGCCGTAAAACAAAATAAACCAAACCAATCTAAACCAAAGAATACATATTCCATTCTTACGAATCTATCCTAAAAATGTTGTCGGCATTAAATAACCCATTGAGGTTGATATGCCGTAAAACAAAATAAACCAAACCAATCTAAACCAAAGAATACATATTCTATTCATACGAATCTATCCTAAAAATGTTGTCGGCCTTAAATAACTCATTGCGGTTGATATGCCGTAAAACAAAATAAAGCAAACCAATCTAAACCAAATAATACATATTCTATTCATATGAATCTATCCTAAAAATGTTGTCGGCCTTAAATAACCCATTGCGGTTGATATGCCGTAAAACAAAATAAAGCAAACCAATCTAAACCAAAGAATACATATTCTATTCATACCAATCTATCCTGAAAATGTCGGCATTAAATAACCCATTGAGGTTGATATGCCGTAAAACAAAATAAACCAAACTAATCTCAACCAAAGAACACATATTCTATTCATACGACTTTATCCTCAAAATGTTGTCGGCATTAAATAACCCATTGAGGTTGATATGCCGTAAAACAAAATAAACCAAACGAATCTAAACCAAAGAATACATATTCTATTCATACGAATCTATCCTAAAAATGTTGACGGCATTAAATAACCCATCGATGTTGATATGCCGTAAAACAAAATAAAGCAAACCAATCTAAACCAAAGAATACATATTCGATTCTTACGAATCTATCCTAAAAATGTTGTCGGCATTAAATAACCCATTGAGGTTGATATGCTGTAAAACAAAATAAACAAAACCAATCTAACTAAAGAGTATATATTCTATTCATATGAATCTATCCTAAAAATGTTGTCGGCATTAAATAACCCATTGAGGTTGATATACCGTAAAACAAAATAAACAAAACCAATCTAAACCAAAGAATATATATTCTATTCATACGAATGTATCCTAAAAATGTAGTCGGTATTAAATAACCCATTGAGGTTGATATGCTGTAAAACAAAATAAACCAAACCAATCTAACTAAAGAGTATATATTCTATTCATACGAATATATCCTAAAAATGTTGTCCGCATTAAATAACCCATTGAGGTTGATATGCCGTAAAACAAAATAAACTAAACTAATCTAAACCAAAGAATACATATTCTATTCATACGAATCTATCCTAAAAATGTTGTCGGCATTAAATAACCCATTGAGGTTGATATGCTGTAAAACAAAATAAACTAAACTAATCTAAACCAAAGAATACATATTCTATTCATACGAATATATCCTAAAAATGTTGTCGGCATTAAATAACCCATTGAGGTTGATATGCCGTAAAACAAAATAAACTAAACTAATCTAAACCAAAGAATACATATTCTATTCATACGAATCTATCCTAAAAATGTTGTCGGCATTAAATAACCCATTGAGGTTGATATGCCGTAAAACAAAATAAACCAAATCAATCTAAACCAAAGAATACATATTCTATTCATACGAATCTATCCTAAAAATGTTGTCGGCATTAAATAACCCATTGAGGTTGATATGCCGTAAAACAAAATAAACTAAACTAATCTAAACCAAAGAATACATATTCTATTCATACGAATCTATCCTAAAAATGTTGTCGGCATTAAATAACCCATTGAGGTTGATATGCCGTAAAACAAAATAAACCAAATCAATCTAAACCAAAGAATACATATTCTATTCATACGAATCTATCCTAAAAATGTTGTCGGCATTAAATAACCCATTGAGGTTGATATGCCGTAAAACAAAATAAACTAAACTAATCTAAACCAAAGAATACATATTCTATTCATACGAATCTATCCTAAAAATGTTGTCGGCATTAAATAACCCATTGAGGTTGATATGCCGTAAAACAAAATAAACCAAATCAATCTAAACCAAAGAATACATATTCTATTCATACGAATCTATCCTAAAAATGTTGTCGGCATTAAATAACCCATTGAGGTTGATATGCCGTAAAACAAAATAAACCAAATCAATCTAAACCAAAGAATACATATTCTATTCATACGAATCTATCCTAAAAATGTTGTCGGCATTAAATAACCCATTGAGGTTGATATGCCGTAAAACAAAATAAACTAAACTAATCTAAACCAAAGAATACATATTCTATTCATACGAATCTATCCTAAAAATGTTGTCGGCATTAAATAACCCATTGAGGTTGATATGCCGTAAAACAAAATAAACCAAATCAATCTAAACCAAAGAATACATATTCTATTCATACGAATCTATCCTAAAAATGTTGTCGGCATTAAATAACCCATTGAGGTTGATATGCCGTAAAACAACATAAACTAAACTAATCTAAACCAAAGAATACATATTCTATTCATACGAATCTATCCTAAAAATGTTGTCGGCATTAAATAACCCATTGAGGTTGATATGCCGTAAAACAAAATAAACTAAACTAATCTAAACCAAAGAATACATATTCTATTCATACGAATCTATCCTAAAAATGTTGTCGGCATTAAATAACCCATTGAGGTTGATATGCCGTAAAACAAAATAAACCAAATCAATCTAAACCAAAGAATACATATTCTATTCATACGAATCTATCCTAAAAATGTTGTCGGCATTAAATAACCCATTGAGGTTGATATGCCGTAAAACAAAATAAACCAAATCAATCTAAACCAAAGAATACATATTCTATTCATATGAATCTATCCTAAAAATGTTGTCGGCATTAAATAACCCATTGAGGTTGATATGCCGTAAAACAAAATAAACTAAACTAATCTAAACCAAAGAATACATATTCTATTCATACGAATCTATCCTAAAAATGTTGTCGGCATTAAATAACCCATTGAGGTTGATATGCCGTAAAACAAAATAAACTAAACTAACCTAAACCAAAGAATACATATTCTATTCATACGAATCTATCCTAAAAATGTTGTCGGCATTAAATAACCCATTGAGGTTGATATGCCGTAAAACAAAATAAACTAAACTAATCTAAACCAAAGAATACATATTCTATTCATACGAATCTATCCTAAAAATGTTGTCGGCATTAAATAACCCATTGAGGTTGATATGCCGTAAAACAAAATAAACCAAATCAATCTAAACCAAAGAATACATATTCTATTCATACGAATCTATCCTAAAAATGTTGTCGGCATTAAATAACCCATTGAGGTTGATATGCCGTAAAACAAAATAAACTAAACTAATCTAAACCAAAGAATACATATTCTATTCATACGAATCTATCCTAAAAATGTTGTCGGCATTAAATAACCCATTGAGGTTGATATGCCGTAAAACAAAATAAACCAAATTAATCTAAACCAAAGAATACATATTCTATTCATACGAATCTATCCTAAAAATGTTGTCGGCATTAAATAACCCATTGAGGTTGATATGCCGTAAAACAAAATAAACCAAATCAATCTAAACCAAAGAATACATATTCTATTCATACGAATCTATCCTAAAAATGTTGTCGGCATTAAATAACCCATTGAGGTTGATATGCCGTAAAACAAAATAAACTAAACTAATCTAAACCAAAGAATACATATTCTATTCATACGAATCTATCCTAAAAATGTTGTCGGCATTAAATAACCCATTGAGGTTGATATGCCGTAAAACAAAATAAACTAAACTAATCTAAACCAAAGAATACATATTCTATTCATACGAATCTATCCTAAAAATGTTGTCGGCATTAAATAACCCATTGAGGTTGATATGCCGTAAAACAAAATAAACCAAACCAATCTAAACCAAAGAATACATATTCTATTCATACGAATCTATCCTAAAAATGTTGTCGGCATTAAATAACCCATTGAGGTTGATATGCCGTAAAACAAAATAAACCAAACCAATCTAAACCAAAGAATACATATTCTATTCATACGAATCTATCCTAAAAATGTTGTCGGCATTAAATAACCCATTGAGGTTGATATGCCGTAAAACAAAATAAACTAAACTAATCTAAACCAAAGAATACATATTCTATTCATACGAATCTATCCTAAAAATGTTGTCGGCATTAAATAACCCATTGAGGTTGATATGCCGTAAAACAAAATAAACTAAACTAATCTAAACCAAAGAATACATATTCTATTCATACGAATCTATCCTAAAAATGTTGTCGGCATTAAATAACCCATTGAGGTTGATATGCCGTAAAACAAAATAAACTAAACTAATCTAAACCAAAGAATACATATTCTATTCATACGAATCTATCCTAAAAATGTTGTCGGCATTAAATAACCCATTGAGGTTGATATGCCGTAAAACAAAATAAACCAAATCAATCTAAACCAAAGAATACATATTCTATTCATACGAATCTATCCTAAAAATGTTGTCGGCATTAAATAACCCATTGAGGTTGATATGCCGTAAAACAAAATAAACTAAACTAATCTAAACCAAAGAATACATATTCTATTCATACGAATCTATCCTAAAAATGTTGTCGGCATTAAATAACCCATTGAGGTTGATATGCCGTAAAACAAAATAAACCAAATCAATCTAAACCAAAGAATACATATTCTATTCATACGAATCTATCCTAAAAATGTTGTCGGCATTAAATAACCCATTGAGGTTGATATGCCGTAAAACAAAATAAACTAAACTAATCTAAACCAAAGAATACATATTCTATTCATACGAATCTATCCTAAAAATGTTGTCGGCATTAAATAACCCATTGAGGTTGATATGCCGTAAAACAAAATAAACTAAACTAACCTAAACCAAAGAATACATATTCTATTCATACGAATCTATCCTAAAAATGTTGTCGGCATTAAATAACCCATTGAGGTTGATATGCCGTAAAACAAAATAAACTAAACTAATCTAAACCAAAGAATACATATTCTATTCATACGAATCTATCCTAAAAATGTTGTCGGCATTAAATAACCCATTGAGGTTGATATGCCGTAAAACAAAATAAACCAAATCAATCTAAACCAAAGAATACATATTCTATTCATACGAATCTATCCTAAAAATGTTGTCGGCATTAAATAACCCATTGAGGTTGATATGCCGTAAAACAAAATAAACTAAACTAATCTAAACCAAAGAATACATATTCTATTCATACGAATCTATCCTAAAAATGTTGTCGGCATTAAATAACCCATTGAGGTTGATATGCCGTAAAACAAAATAAACCAAATTAATCTAAACCAAAGAATACATATTCTATTCATACGAATCTATCCTAAAAATGTTGTCGGCATTAAATAACCCATTGAGGTTGATATGCCGTAAAACAAAATAAACCAAATCAATCTAAACCAAAGAATACATATTCTATTCATACGAATCTATCCTAAAAATGTTGTCGGCATTAAATAACCCATTGAGGTTGATATGCCGTAAAACAAAATAAACTAAACTAATCTAAACCAAAGAATACATATTCTATTCATACGAATCTATCCTAAAAATGTTGTCGGCATTAAATAACCCATTGAGGTTGATATGCCGTAAAACAAAATAAACTAAACTAATCTAAACCAAAGAATACATATTCTATTCATACGAATCTATCCTAAAAATGTTGTCGGCATTAAATAACCCATTGAGGTTGATATGCCGTAAAACAAAATAAACCAAACCAATCTAAACCAAAGAATACATATTCTATTCATACGAATCTATCCTAAAAATGTTGTCGGCATTAAATAACCCATTGAGGTTGATATGCCGTAAAACAAAATAAACCAAACCAATCTAAACCAAAGAATACATATTCTATTCATACGAATCTATCCTAAAAATGTTGTCGGCATTAAATAACCCATTGAGGTTGATATGCCGTAAAACAAAATAAACTAAACTAATCTAAACCAAAGAATACATATTCTATTCATACGAATCTATCCTAAAAATGTTGTCGGCATTAAATAACCCATTGAGGTTGATATGCCGTAAAACAAAATAAACTAAACTAATCTAAACCAAAGAATACATATTCTATTCATACGAATCTATCCTAAAAATGTTGTCGGCATTAAATAACCCATTGAGGTTGATATGCCGTAAAACAAAATAAACCAAATCAATCTAAACCAAAGAATACATATTCTATTCATACGAATCTATCCTAAAAATGTTGTCGGCATTAAATAACCCATTGAGGTTGATATGCCGTAAAACAAAATAAACTAAACTAATCTAAACCAAAGAATACATATTCTATTCATACGAATCTATCCTAAAAATGTTGTCGGCATTAAATAACCCATTGAGGTTGATATGCCGTAAAACAAAATAAACTAAACTAATCTAAACCAAAGAATACATATTCTATTCATACGAATCTATCCTAAAAATGTTGTCGGCATTAAATAACCCATTGAGGTTGATATGCCGTAAAACAAAATAAACTAAACTAATCTAAACCAAAGAATACATATTCTATTCATACGAATCTATCCTAAAAATGTTGTCGGCATTAAATAACCCATTGAGGTTGGTATGCCGTAAAACAAAATGTATTTCTAGTAAGAATTATTTATAAAAATGTATTGCTGGAATTATTTTTTCTTTCAAATATGTCTTGTGATTGCGTGCGTGTATGTGTGTGCGTATGTGTGCGTGTATGCGTGCACACGCGCGTGTCTGTAAACGTTTAGATATGACTAAAATTATATCTGTAAAATGATAATATTAATAAAGACGAAAGGAAAACTTATCTTAGCCGACGCGTCTTGAATTTTTTACTGAGACATTAATTTATATATTATGTATTTTGCATACGATAAGTTTTAGAATTTAACGGTTTTCTTTTCATTTCTTTAATTTTTTCTCGTCATGTAGGTTGGTTTGGAAAAGGATTATTTCTTTTCGGAGATATGGCAGTTGAACACAACCAGGTTGCAGATTTATATTTTGGTAAGATTCCATAGCAGCACTCTCAAAAATTTTCCGTCTATGTGAAAATTGTGTTGCATACGTTTTCTTGTCCTCTACATTTGAGTTTATTTATAAATTAAAAATCAAAAACCTGATCATGAAAAAATCAATTATAATTAAATAATTAAAAAGGTATAAATAATAAATATTAAAAGCTTAAACTTATCTATCTATCTATCTATATATATATATATATATATATATATATATATATATATATATATATATATATATATATATAATATTGACAATATTAGTGGTGAATATACACATACATATGCAATTATATATACACATACATATATGTATAAAAATAATTCCAAGAGGATATGATCCAGGTAGAACTCGATGTCCAGGACAGAGTAAGGATATAACAAAAAGGCTTAAACACTAATATTCCATGATCATAATTTATTCCATTGGAATCGTAAGAACGATCCAATAAGGTAAAACTTAATCTTAAACTATATATTGTTCATATTTTAAAAAAATCATTTCACCCCAAGCAAGGCAATAAATCCACTTAGTCACAAGGTGTTACTGAGAATATAAATGTATCCTGAATTTTTTACTGGCATTGGTTGGTTAATATAAATTTTAACGTGAAATATTGCATAATAAAATCTGACTAAATGTTTCCGTATACGATTGTAAAAGACTTACAGCCACATCACGTTGAAACAGAGTTCCAATTCCAGTTGGGTTCGTTATGGTTACTTATGCCCAAATACCCTTGGAAAAGGTATGAATCCACTTCTTCTCCCCCAGCTTTGGGTTAATTAGTATAACTTTTATCACTAAACCATTATTTTCTCATTAAAAAAACATTCTTACAATTTAAAAATATTTTCTGGCTTTAAATAATCTGCAAAGGGTTGATAAACAGTAAAAAAACAATCAATTAACCGATTGTGAAAATATGGAAGAATCTGAAAAAGAATAGAAAACTAAAATCGACTCTAAAAGTAAAGAAAATTAGAAGGAGATATGAATGAAAGATAAAATATGAATGAATGCAGAGAAAGAATGAATGTGTATATAATGGCGCTGGAGAAATACATTTGGAAGGTACTAGAATTAGTTTATAATCATAAACAAAATGTGTCAGGGAAATGAAAACGACCTGTATCGTCTGCTCAAGCAAAAAAATAGGAGCCATGTTGACAACTTAATTCTCTTGTGGAGAGAAGAGAAAAAATGGCGAGACAGTGATTGGGATTATTTCAGTGGCTTTATGGGAAGGTTGCATTGAAAGATTTACTTGTCGGATTGGATAAACAGAAAGAGGGAGGGAGGGAATGAGAGTGGGAGGAGAAGTGGCAGGAGGAGAGAGAGGAAGGGAGGAAGAGGGAGAGAGGGAGGGAGGAAGAGGGAGAGAGGGAAGAGATGAGAGAGAGGGGGAAATATATAGAAAGTGCGAATTTCAGAGAGAGAGAGAGCTAAGGGTAAGGAGATATATAGGGAAAGTGTGTGTGCGTGTGTTTGAGAGTGGGAGGAAGAAAGATAGAAAGAGTGATATAAAGAAAGATTGTGTATGAGAGTAGGTGAAAAAGAGAGGATGAAGTATACATAGAGAAAGAATGTGTGTATGCGTGAGAGAGAGAGAGAGAGAGAGAAAGAGAAAGAGAAATAAAGAAAGAAAGATAGAGAGCAATAGGAAGGAAAATATAGAGAAAGTATGACTTTCAGAGAGAGGGAGGGAAAGAGAAGGTAAGGGAGAGATTTAGAGAAAGAGTGGGTACGAGAGCGAGAGGAAGAGAGAGTAGAAGAAGAGATATAGAGAAAGTGTGTGAGGGAGAGAGGGGAAAAACAGGGGTACGAAGGAAAATATTGAGACAGTATGGATTTCAGAGAGAGGGAGGGAAAGAGAAGGGGAAGAAGAAAGAGTGTATATGAGTGGGAGGAAAAGAGAGGAAGAAGGAAATATAACGGAAGTGTGTGTTTGTGTGAGAGAGAGAGAGCAAGAGAGTGGTAGGGAGGAAAATATAGAGAAAGTGAATTGCAGAGAGAAAAAGGGAGGGAAAGAGGAGAAGGAGAGATATACAAAAAGAGAAAGCATGAGAGTGGGAGGAAAAGAGAGGAGGAAGGTGGGAAACGGGTGAAGTGTGTATACGAGTGAGAGAGAGGGAAGAAAAGTTAAGAGGACAAATTGGTAGATACAATAGCAAGAGAGGAGAGAAAGCATGGGTGATGGATATGGTAAGACAGAAAGATGAAGAGATGAAGATGAAGAGAGGGAGTTGGGAGAGGGAGAAAGAAAACAGGAGTGAGATAGAGAGAGAGAAGTAGCGAGGATAATAGAAAAGAGGGAAAAACAGACAGAGAAGAAGTCAAAGAGAAATAAATAATGATAGAAAGACTTAAAGAAAGAAAGAAAGAGAGAGAGAGAGAGAGATAATACTGATAGAAAGGAAGAAAAGGGAAGGGGTTAAGAATGAACAACAAATTGACAAATTATTAGAGAGAAATAAACTAGGATAGATAGATAAGAATATATATATATATATATATATATATATATATATATATATATATATATATATATATATATAGATAGATGAGAACAGACAGACATATAGATAGATAGATAGATTGATAGATAGAATCAGACTCGGATATATATATATATATATATATATATATATATATATATATATATAGATAGATAGATATGAAAAGTCTGATATATATATATATATATATATATATATATATATATATATATATATATATATATATATAAAAGTGGACATGGAAGTCAGCACTTAGAGGCGACAGTCTGTTTCATGCTAGTGCAATCGTCAGGCGACTGTAGTAGTCGCCTGACGATTGCACTAGCATGAAACAGACTGTCGCCTCTAAGTGCTGACTTCCATGTCCACTTTTATATTTACACACGCTCTATCTCTGATATTGAGCACTTTACCCCATAAATATAGCACACTTTAAGACTATATTTCTGCATATATATATATATATATATAGATAGATACATAGATATGAAAAGACTGATAGATAGATAGATAGATAGATAGATAGATAGATAGATAGATAGATATGAAAAGACTGATAGATAGATAGATAGATAGTAACAAGCTGAAATACCAATAAAAATAAAGTGTGGGTGGGTGAGAGAGATAGTGAAAGTAAGGGAGAGAAAGATGCAGAACAGTGATTCGAGAGAAATAAATGCGTATGTGTGTATGTGCACGTGAAAGAGAGATAAATCTATGAAGAGAGAACACGAATGATAGAGAGAGAGAGAGAAGAAGTATGTGACGAAGAGCATGCCTGAACGCTTTCTTCATGGCCTGTTCGATTGCATTCAAGCATGAAACCGACTGTCGCCACTCGGTGTTGGCCTCAATGTCCACTTGTATATTTATATTTACACACGCTCTATCTTAAATATTGAGCACTTTTATCCATCAATATAGCATACCTTATAATTTTTCACCCATCGTCCGGTTCACTCTCCTCTCCGTTTTTTCGAACAGGAATAGAGATTTGTCACTTGTTTAGAATTGGGTTGCTGGTTCCTTCTAAAATCTACTTCAGCTCAATACTCTTAATGATTGTTATTTCCTAAGCTAATAACAGTCCACACAGAGGACACTCTAGCTTGAATGGCTCTTGAGCTTTGTATTAGGTGAACATTAGTATAAAAAATATAGTTTTATAAATATTTCATATATATATATATATATATATATATATATATATATATATATATATTGATGCATGTTTCATTAAATAATATAGACAAGTGTTGTCTATTTATTTTAAGTAAATTCCTTTCAAATTGTCTGATAAGCTTAATAACATTATTATTGAAAGACGAAAGAAAATCAATTACATTTGAATGATAACTCTAACATTTTTAGGCATTTAAAACAACATGCCTGGCCTCATACACAATTCCGGAAAATCCTCGTTGAAAACACAACTATACTTAAACATGAAAACAATAAACAAAAACTAAAAATTCTTGAAGCTATATACATAAAACAGTTGAAACCTAACCTGAACAAAATAAACTATGAAATTTCCACAAATATTCTTAAATGCCTATAATTGATAACAGAAGCCATTGGTTTATACCAACGGCTTCCCATACTTAACACTTCTCGTTTTCATTCTCGCGTGGTCATGTGTGACATCACGAGCTGCGGTGCGATTTTCGCTTCCGCGTCTCGTATACACGAGTTTGTCGTTGCTTGGAAATCTTTCATATAAACAGAAACAGACTATCATTATTGTTTTGTCCGTGTATTGTTTGATATACTGAAATGTAATTGATATCTTTGATAATGGCTTATGTAAGCCGAACGCTTAGATAGGATTAAAAAATATGTATCAATATGGTGATGTTCTTTCATCTTTCAATGATAATAATGTTTATATATCCAAATATGTCTGCGTGTTTCTATATTATAATGTATGTATTGTCTTTTGCAAGATTTCATCCTACCCTGCCCATGTCTTAACTCCAAATGTATCTAAGTTGTAACGGAGTTCAGAGCAGCATTAGATCTTAACGTTTATTCCAACTTAATTTCAATAAAAACAAAATAAATAGAAAAACATATGTATTTTTTTCCCACAGTTTCTTCTTTAAATAATTTTATAATTTTAAACTTAATAGAGATTAAATTTAAAATTAGTAATTTTAATTTTGAATTTTATAATATAATTTAATATTTATTAGAATGAATTCTATTTTAGTCTAACCCGAACATTAAATCATTAAATAATTATTATAACCAAAGTTCGTTGTCAAGTTTTTTGAATTCTCATATACTTGTATTTTGATTGGTCATTCCAGCATATGTAACAGCGTTTCTCCTAGCGAGGGATGTTTGCTTGATTTGAACTTTTAAAACCCTTTATTATACATTCATTGATAAGGCACCAGAAGTGTTGAAATAAAATGGCTATTTTTGCAGTGATTTTATAACATATTTATATTATAATTTTCGAATATATATATATATATATATATATATATATATATATATATATATATATATATATATATATATATATAATAAAAAAGGCCCAAATACTAATATTCCATGGTTATAATTTATTACATTGGAATCGTAATCACGATCCAATTCATCAGACCTACAAATTCAAAAAGAAATCGGAAGATATAACTCCGGGTATAAAAAATACAATTTTTGTGAGAGTGTACGTGTGGGAGTGGGGAACAAGTGTGAGAGGGAAATGTATGAAAGCTTTAGAGAGGGGTGTAATAGAAGAAAGAAGAACAGGAAGGCCTAAAGGTGAAGGTGGGGATTAAAATTTAACAGAGAGAAGTTTTACAGAGAGGAGTTAAATAACGGTTTAAATGAGTGAGATACAGATAAATATGAATTATTATTCGATGCATAATTCGCTACCGATTCGCTGACCTAAATTAAAATTAAAAAACCGACACCGGAAACGTGTGCATACATTTGTGGTGACACTACGCACAATAAAAAAACGATATGATCTAAACTTAAAACTGATAATTTCTATTTTTCTTAAAATAGGCCAAAATATCCATTTAAGTGATAAGCCAGGCCCAAGTAGAATCAACCTTAAACATTTTTAGGTTAGATTATCTTATAAGAGAAAAAAGTATCCCAGTAACTTAAAGAATGCATTTTCAGTTCAGAAAAACTTTTTCAGACAAATCTCACACAAAATTAAATTAAGGCAAACTTGTGTCATCAATTTTTAATGAAAACAAAAGAATGATAAATACATTTTTGTTCATCCAAACGTATAAATCTTCTCTTCTTGGAAATTCTACGGTGCTTTTGAAAAGGTTGATTTCTTTTGATGCTCCAGCAGAAATCAGCCATCATGTTAACATCCCATCTGTCTTTGTATCTTTCTTGCATTACCTTGAGATCCTGATGAAACCTCTCCCCGCTACACTTAAGGTCATGCCAAAAAGCGAACATATCGCTTTTCAATTGTATTAATAAGCACCAGGTCTCAAAGTGGCCTGTATAAATATTTGGTCTGACAAGATGCTGTTGGTGTTGGGGATGGGTAGGAAAAGTATCTAGTTGGCAATGCCTATCTGGTGTTTGGCGGCTATTTTAAACAATGATAAAGAAAATTCTAATCTTGCTAGTCTCAAATACACTCGCCTGACACCCTAACAACGCTCATTTATCGATGTCCCTATGCATGTTACACAGAGACTGCATGACAATACCAGACCTCCGTAAATTCAAGGCATATGATAAAATCTTATGACAGTTTCAGGCTTAAAGTGAAAACTACTAATAAAAACTAAAATCGCTGTTCTTGAATGACTTCTAAAGAACTTCTATGAAAAGTAGAGAAAAAACACAAATCACAAAGTTTTAACAAGCTAAGAACATGGAGAGCACAAGGACATTTTCCAGTGAGATATTTCTCATGAAATCAAGCATTTTCAGCTCAGCTTATCTGAACTGAAACAGTTTAGAAATCATTTTGAAAGTCATTTGGATACTTTTTGTTGAATAATAAATCATTTTAACGAAATGTTTCGAATACGTCACTTGCATATTTAAGCCGTGGCATATCCCTGGGAATTAGACATTTTGGCTTATTTTAAGCAAAATAGAAATTATCTGTAATGAGAAAACGTGATGTGATGGAGCAAAATGGACTTGATTTTCAGATTCAGCATGAAAAAAATAGCCCAGAAACATGTGTCCATTGCTCGGCAACATTTGCGTCGAAAACAAAAATCAACCGGTGTTATCTATCTATCTATCTATCTATCTATCTATCTATCTATCTATCTATCTATCTATCTATCACAGTCTGTTCATTATCTATCTATCTATCTATCTATCTATCTATCTATCTATCTATCTATCTATCTATCTATCTATCTATCTATCACAGTCTCTTCCTATCTATCTATCTATCTATCTATATATCTCTCTCTATCTATCTCTCTATCTCTATATCTCTCTATCTATCTATCTATCTATCTATCTATCTATCTATCTATCTATCTATCTATCTATCTATCACAGTCTCTTCCTATCTATCTATCTATCTATCTATCTATCTATCTATCTATCTCTCTATCTATCTCTCTATCTATATATCTATCACAGTCTCTTCCTATCTATCTATCTATCTATCTATCTATCTATCTATCTATCTATCTATCACAGTCTCTTCCTATCTATCTATCTATCTATCTATCTATCTATCTATCTATCTATCTATCTATCTATCTATCTATCTATCACAGTCTGTTCATTATCTATCTATCTATCTATCTATCTATCTATCTATCTATCTATCTATCTATCTATCTATTTTTGCCATTTTCTCATGTTTCTTCTTTAATTCGTTTAATTTAACCTTAAAATGAAATTTCGTGTTCATAATTTTCCTAAGCTTCCTATTTGTTCGCCAAATCTGAGAATGTCAACGCCATTGAAATCGGCGAAATGCGAATCTCCGGCAAATCGAGACAGACGATCGATGCCAGCCCGCCACCATCTTCCACTCCCATCGCCCTTCAACTCACAGCACAAAACAATCACCAACCAAAAAAACAAAAACAAAAAAAAAACGATATAAATTTTTAAATGGCGGAATTAGAAATAAAATGTCACAAGAGGAAGAAAAATTGAATAAAATTGTCGAAAAAGACAGCAATTAAAAAACAAAAACGAAAAAAAAATGGCCCTACTTGAGTTTCTGTTACGAATCGATGGAACACTTGAATTTTTCGTTAATGAGGACGGAAAACTGCGACGCATATTTATTTCGTTGCTGAGTAGAAAAATCATCTTTTCTGGGGGAAAAAGTACGCTAATGATACCGATATTATTGGCCATAAAATTATATACGACAGCTATAAGAACATTATTATTATTATTATTATTATTATTATTATTATTATTATTGTACGAATTAGCATAGGACCCATAAAAAATGCCTGGATTATTTACGTTGATATCGGCATTTCTGCTTAAGGCGAGAGTATTTTTCTGGATCTCGGGCCAAAATATCTCTTCTACCTACGATCAGTGTAGTATCTGTACATTCTATGAAAAATCATACACGCACGCAGACATACACATACATCCACTCGCTCGCTCTCCCTCTCTCACTCACACACACACTCATTCTCTCTCTTTCACACAAACACACCCAGTCTCATTCTCACTCTCTCTCTCTCTTACACACACACAAACACACTAACAGATGTGCACTGTCAATTTGTTGATCTACATACAACGGGGGTGTAAATTATGTGTGAGAGAAGAATGATAGAGGGTAAGTAAAAAAAGATAGAGAAAAACGAAAAGAAAAGGGTGAAAAAGAAAAGGGTGAAAAAGAAAAGGGTATAAAAGAAAAGGCTGAAAAGAAAAGGCTGAAAAAGAAAAGGGTGAAAATGAAAAGGGTGAAAAAGAAAAGTGGAAAAAGAAAAGGATGAAAAAGAAAAGGGTTAAAAAGAAAAGGGTGAAAAAGAAAAGGATGAGAATGAAAAGGGTGAAATGAAAAGGGTGAAAAAGAAAAGGGGAAAAGAAATGGGTGAAAAAGAAAAGGGTTAAAAAGAAAAGGGTGAAAAAGAAAAGGATGAAAATGAAAAGGGTGAAAAAGAAAAGGCTGAAAAAGAAAAGGGTGAAAAAGAAAAGGATGAAAAAGAAAAGGGTAGAAAAAAAGGGTGAAAAATGACGTTTTGGTATTTTTATTGCACCTTTACCTCATTGATGTTTTAATGTGGGTGAAGCTTTATTTTTCATTTGGAGAAGGAGATGCAATTTATATAAAATTGTAGATATTACGGTATTATATATATATATATTCGACGTATGAGGGTCAAGCAGATCAGTTCCTAGGAAACCGACAACCCGACAACAGCACATAACATTTGATTATAGTGGTTTCGCGTAGGACCATCCACACTTTTTGAAGGGCCAAATACAGAGACCTGGTGCACTTAGCGCGACAAGGTCCCCAAACGACCCTCTGCAAGTTTTGAACTCAGAGTTGTCCTTCTCCTAGACCAGTTGCCATCCAAGGCTATAGAACACAGTCTGTTTTGCTATTTACCCATAGCTGGAGGGAGAAGAAGAGGATTCACACTTTTCCCAAGGGTATTAGCACGTAAGTGAATGTAATGGATTCAACTGGAATTCGAACTCGGCTCTCCAATTCCTCAATCCAAGCCGTTATCCATTATATATATATATATACATTTGTGTGTGTGTGCGTGTGTGTATATATATATATATATATATATATATATATATCTTTGTCTGTGTGTGCGCGTGTGAACGCACACACGCACACACACACACACACACACATATATATATATATAATATATCAAACATATAGTGCTGGTGTTAATAAAACAATAGATGATGTAATACAAGACAGCTATTAAGTATATATTAATAAATAAACATAATTATATGATTACATGTAGGCATACAAATAAATATCTGCTTTAATACGTTGATACAGATTAATTTTTAATGTGATTTATTTTTATTTTATTTTTAAAAAAGTAATCCCTCTTTAAGCTTAATACAAAAATTATAAGAAATTGAAGTAATTCTGTTAAGAAAGGTGAAATAGTGAAAAAGCCAGGGCGTAGATTAATATTTGGCTAATATTCAATGGCTGCACTCTCGAGGATTTTCCTTCTGAGTGAGTTATTTTCTTTTTTATGAGTGTAGCATTTTTAAAATCAAAATTCTGGTTGAATTTATTTCTATGTATGACTAGTGCATTTGACAGAATTACTACTCTCCCAAACAAACGCACGGAACAGTATCAAAAAATCAAAAGAAAATGGTTGAATCCGTCAACACAGGAATAAAAACAATATCTCCACACGTGAGAGGTAATTGACGTAATTTTCAGTTAACAGTATGAAAATAGCGTTCTCTAAATTCTTCCTGCTGCTAAGGACATTTTGTTTTGCTATTAGTTACTTCGTTTAATAAATTCATTTCGTTTTGCCTTGAGAAAGAAGTCCACATCGGACGAAACGCGTCGGCAACTATTACAGTTTTCCTATTGTCTTTTACATTTATAAATATTGTCTTTTTCTACAGGTTAACTCTGAGAAATTTCAATTGTGTGTGTATATATATATATATATATATATATATATATATATATATATATATATATTTTCGTTTCAACCTTTGGAAGTAAAATCTGATGATCCACGGTCCTTTAAAAGGACTGTGGTGAAATAATTTATTATATGGAACCTTAAAGTAGTCTGATTTTATTTAAATTATTAGCTCTGATTTACATTGAGCTCTCTGGATTTTATCCTCCGTGGGTCTACCCATACGGATTACCTAGTTTTTCGTAAACTAACTAAATAAATAAAATAAAAAAAATAAAAAATATATATATATTCTATACGCTGTGTCTCATGGGTATTCCCAACTTCTCATCCTTTGTATCTGTTAGCAACATTTGCCTTTTTACTCTCTTTCCCATTCACTTACTTCTATCGATTTATACGAGCTGATTAGGTAGGTTACTCGTTGTTTCTCTCTGTTCTTCTTACCTTCAGTATGTCCTGTGAGTGTCAAACTTTCTAACCCTTCTTTCCTCATTATGTATCCTACAAATCTCAACTGTCCCTTTCTGAATGTAAGTATAATTGCTCTTTTCGTTTCTATTTTTCTTAAAACATCCTTGTAGCTTACATACTATTACCATCGTATTCTCAGCATCCTCCTGTAGAACCGTGCGCCTATTGCTTAAAGTTTCCCTTCATCTGTGAGGAAATTGAATCGACCTTCTTTCGCTACCACATAGGAGGATTGACATTACATATCACTGCATATATATATATATATATATATATATATATATATATATATATATATATATATATATATATGTAAGCAAATATGTGGATGTAGATCCGACGGTATGATGAAAATGTGGAAAAGAATTTCAGTTTTTCTGTTTCTGACTAGTCCTGTATCTATCGTCTATATGTTAACTTAAATTTAAATATAAATATGTCTCCAATAACCATGTCCTGAAGATGGTCTATTAGACCGAAACGTCTGACGTTGACAGCAAAATAAAAAACAAAATAAAAACAGTAAACTTACATATTCGGATTTTGCTTTGTCTTTTCCTAATTTTCATCATATATATATATATATATATATATATATATATATATATATATATATATATATATATATATATATATATATATATATATTGTGTGTGTGTATTTAGGCAGCATTTTCCATTGATATATGTTTCATTAAATAATATAGACAATTGTTGTCTATTTATTTTATGTAAATTCTTTTCATATCGTCTGATAAGCTTAATAACATTATCATTAAACAATGAAATGAAATCACAATATTGATACATATTTTTTTAATCCTATCTAAGCTTTCGGCTTACATAAACCTTTATCAACGATGACAATTACAGTACAATATATTAAGCAATACACGGACAAGACACTGATGATAGTCTGTTTCTGTTTACATGGAAGATTTCCAAGCAAGGACAATCTCGTGCATATACTTCAGAATTTGCCATATAGGGGAAGAGTGTTCAGTATAGAATATTTGGAGTTTATATATATATATGTATATAGGGATAAACACTGCACAGTGACTTGTTCTGAAGATCGCATTGAAGTGACTGTTCAGTGTCTTCCCCGCAAGCACCAAAGATGAGCGAGAGTTCTAATTAACGATACTCCACGTCACAATAACAGAATTTGTGCTTGCAAGTGATCGAACATAATCTGAAAGATATAAGTACACAGTTTTACGTCGCACTTGCAAATGAACATCTGTTGCATGAAATCACAACCCGCTCTCATCCGTGAAGTCTTCGTAGTGTCAAATGATTCCACAGATGAATGTCCGTGACATTACTAGGGACGTGCACCAAGGTACTTTTGCGTAAGTGGAAATATCGCTGGAAGAACACGAGGTTATAGTCGGACTGCAGGTGTTGATAATTCTGTGGCCACATTTGTTCTGTAGACGCCATGCAGTTTTTTACTGTTCCGCTTACAACCTTGATGAGCGTCTTTACTATGTGGCCGTCCAGAACCTGGTCTACGAGTGAAGCAATGTTCATTCGAACACTGTTGGCGACAACGAAGCGTCACCGGAACGTCGTGTCAAACAGGAATTCTCAATGGCCTACAATCTGACCCCCTCAAACGACCCTAACTGAACAAAAGGAGCAAGTGTGAAGCCTTTTTTTATACTAGAATCTTTCACCACATTGAACGTTATCGTAACACATCTAACAGTCAAAAGCTCAGACACGGACAGTGCACTGCTATTAGTGATGCTGCGCCAAAAGACAGCCAAATACTTTGAAATTTTTTATCGCAATATCTGCTACTGTCTCTCCTGCAAATACTGGACCCAAGTAAAAATAGGCATCACCCTTTAGTGTGTAGTTTAGATTTGGCACAAGTCCGCAAGTTTAGGGCACTCAGCAAGAATCAAATTCATTGCTAATGATCTTATCAATGTCCAGCTTGCTGGCTGGCCATTACATCACAATGAAGCGCCGAGGATCTATAGTTGTTGCTAACAACGTGTACATAGGTTTTTTGGAAAAGCACTCATAGTAATTGAAATGAAAAAGTATCATCTCATCTGTAATGATTTCAAAAGATAAACTTGACTAATTAATTAATTAATGAAACGCTTTAAAGTGTAAATTTAAAACATCCACCTTCGTTGCATCTTCAGATAGTTACGGCTATTCTAACCCTTAATATTGAAGACTGGTCATCTCTATCTATAAAAGGCAGGATGTGTGTGTGTGTGTGTGTGTGTGTGTGTGTGTGTATGTGTGTGTGTGTGTGTGTGTGTAACGAATGCACGGCTGCAATTTTCGACGGATTTGCATCAAAATTTACATGCACATGCTCCAAGTTAGCGAAAAAGGCCTAGACCGACTTTGCATTTCCCATCTCCCATCGATAGTAGAAATAATCGATTTTCTCATTACGGCAGTTTTCATGTAGTTTGCGGCCATTTTCTACTGGCCAGAGTGAGAGCCTGTAGCTGGCTGCCACGAATAGGCAGGAAGATTCTATTGGCCAGCGTGAGAGCCAACAGCTGACTGACACGAATGTTAACTAGCATGTTAGCATGCAAAAAAAAATCGATAGCTGCATTCGTCACAAGTGGGAAAAATTTAAATCTGCATGGCACTTTACTTCAATTGGCTCATTCGCTTGCTTAAACTCAACGTTGATTCTGATTCCACAGAACTGGGTTGGATGTGAAAAAGTATTTATGGTTAACATTCTTTTTTCATTTGGTTTTTCCAGTTACGAGTCCTTTTTTAAAGCTGATCGTTTTGTGTTAATTTTGTTTAATTCTTTTTTCGTAACAGATTTAATGTTTATTATAGAGCTTAGAAAAAATTCGCAGTGTGAGATAGGCAAGAAGTAAGCCATGTAGCAACATCAGCACGGCAAAGGGCACTCCTTTAAAGGCAAGGAAGAACTAAAAATATTTTAAGTCAAGTGATAGCGATTGCTGTATGTCGTACGATTTTTGAATCAAGCACAGGCAACGCCGGGTCATGCTGCTAGTATATCTAATATAAGCAAAAGAATGTGTCATACGAGACAATTGCTTTCGTCAGAATCCATCTTGAACATGTACAAATCTACCATTCATCCGTGCATTGAATACTGCTGCCATATCTGGTCTGGTGCTCCTGCTATATACCTCGAGATTCTTGACAAAATCCAAAGATGGGTCTGTAATATAATCGGTCCTGACCTGGCATCTCGGCTTCAGTAACTTTCTTACCGACGTGGTGTGGCTTCCCTCTGTCTTTTCTACAAATATTTCCATTGCAATTGTTCTGGTGAGCTTTCCTCCTCTGTGAGTCGACCGCATGAATTTAGGCGTGCTACTAGATTGGCAATTAGGTCTTCTTGTTTTATTGTTGATCAAGCTAGCTGCAACCGTATGTTCTATTCTAATAGTATCTTTTTCTCGCATTTCTCGCCTGTGGAACTCCCCCCCCCCACTTTCTTGCTTCGCTGCCACCTCAAAAATGTATATGCAATGCCAATCGCCATTTTCTGTCTTCCTGAACCCGCTTCTTTTGTTGTTCTTTCTCCATGTAAGAGCGTTCACATTCGCTTTCACTCCCAGTGACCGCGTCTTAGTAACATTATTCCCTTGCTTGAGGTGAAATGATTTAGGTCTTTACTCTCAATCGTATACATAATTTTAATTTTATTATACGTGTCTTCGCCGAGGTTTCACTGACTTCAACAATTTGACGAAGATCAAGTGACAAAAAGTCTGTTCAACATTTTATAATCTCCTCAGTATTCTTGCTAAATTTGATAATACTGTTAATATCAGTTCTTCTTCCGATTTCCAAAGTCTCCCATCTTATTCATTCTACAAGACTCTTTGGGACGTTTCCAAATTTAACATCGGTGTATCACCTGCATATTCCAATTCTTTTCTTTTCAATTCTATGGAAATGGTCAGATATTTATTAAACGTTTTGTTATATTTCAATTCCATTCATCATCGAGATACTTGGTTACTACGACGTGGTGTAATGCTTAGCAAGCTTGTCTCGCTAGAACAATTATGACTGCATAATGAGTACGATCCTCACTGGGTGCCCCATACATCCGGTCTTGTGCTACGCTTTGCAAATCACCATCTTTGAGTGACAGAGTTGTAGTAATTGTAAGAGTAAAAAGAGCTGAAGACAACAGCAAAAGTGCTAAGCTTTATTCAACTAAACGAAACGTAGCTACAAAAGGAGTTACAAGTTAAATAGCCAACTGGGGCGAGTCCATTGCTTGAACATAGGGAGCATAGGTTATCACTACCACATGAATTAAAATTGATTTTCTATAGAAATTTATAAACGAAATGATTTCCAATATAAAATCATTGCGTATTTTTGGCTACTAATGTTGTAATTGTTAGGGAACATAATGAAGAAATAAGGTTTGGAAAATTTGATACTCACAAAATAGATTGACGGACAGAGGCAAATAATGTATAACATACCTTGAGATTGTGTATAACATACCTAGAGAGATTGTGTATAACATACCTTGAGATTATGTATAACATACCTTGAGATTGTGTATAACATACCTAGAGAGATTGTGTATAACATACCTTGAGATTGTGTATAACATACCTAGAGAGATTGTGTATAACATACCTTGAGATTGTGTATAACATACCTAGAGAGATTGTGTATAACATACCTTGAGATTGTGTATAACATACCTTGAGATTGTGTATAACATACCTTGAGATTGTGTATAACATACCTAGAGAGATTGTGTATAACATACCTAGAGATTGTGTATAAAATACCTTGAGATTGTGTATAACATACCTAGAGAGATTGTGTATAACATACCATGAGATTGTGTATAACATACCTTGAGATTGTGTATAACATACCTAGAGAGATTGTGTATAACATACTTTGAGATTGTGTATAACATACCTAGAGAGATTGTGTATAACATACCTTGAGATTTTGTATAACATACCTTGAGATTGTGTATGACATACCTAGAGAGATTGTGTATAACATACCTAGAGATTATGTATAAATACCTTGAGATTGTGTATAACATACCTAGAGAGATTGTGTATAACATACCATGAGATTGTGTATAACATACCTTGAGATTGTGTATAACATACCTAGAGAGATTGTGTATAACATACCATGAGATTGTGTATAACATACCTTGAGATTGTGTATAACATACCTAGAGAGATTGTGTATAACATACCTAGAGAGATTGTGTATAACATACCTTGAGATTGTGTATAACATACCAAGAGAGATTGTGTATAACATACCTTGAGATTGTGTATAAAATACCTTGAGATTGTGTATAACATACTTAGAGAGATTGTGTATAACATACCATGAGATTGTGTATAACATATCTAGAGAGATTGTGTATAACATACCTAGAGATATTCTGTATAACATACCTTGAGATTGTGTATAACATACCTTGAGATTGTGTATAACATACCTAGAGAGATTGTGTATAACATACCTTGAGATTGTGTATAACATACCTAAAGAGATTGTGTATAACATACCTAGAGAGATTCTGTATAACATACCTTGAGATTGTGTATAACATACCTTGAGATTGTGTATAACATACCTAGAGAGATTGTGTATAACATACCTTGAGATTGTGTATAACATACCTAGAGAGATTGTGTATAACATACCTAGAGAGATTCTGTATAACATACCTTGAGATTGTGTATAACATACTTTGAGATTGTGTAAATGGATGGCAGAACAGGGCTTGGGAGTGATAAAAAAAACAAAAAAAAATAAATAAATAAAAGCTACAAAGGGTGGAAATGGTGAAGAGCAGGAACATAGAAGAAGAAGAATATTTAAGTATATTTACTTCATATTTTTTTTAAAGCAAACGTATTTATTGAACAAAGTAACTAATAATAACAAAACAAAAGTCATTGAAACAAAGCAAGTTCAGTCGGCCATTGATGACAATTCCAGAACAACGTAACTATAAACAATTTTTTCTATCCTCTACCAGCCGCTATGATGGAGAAAGCATTACCTCGAACCGTCGCCAGTGAGACACGCTGCAAGAGCCACTCCGTTTCGCGAGGCTCGTTCATTAATCGAGATGCAATCGCGCCAATCCTCCGAAGGAACACCATCGAACGAGGGCCAATCACCCCTGAAGTCTCCACTTCATATCAGATGGATTCTAATGAAGAAACGGCGGTTTTACTTATAGAAAATTGATTCCCCAAAATAGATTATGGTAGGGAAATACATTTCAAAAGTTATTTAAAGTACGTGGTCATTGGAAATAGATATCTGGCTGATTGTTTTACGGCTTATCAACCTGATGCACGTTATTTAAAGCAATATTATATTTTTAGATTATGAGAATTTCTTTTTAAGATAATAATGATTTAAAGTCCTACTGAGCAACCCATAGCTAGGAGGAGAATAATTGGATTTCCCAAAAGTATTGGTATCTAGGTGAATATAACAAACCCGACTGGAATTAGAACTCGGCTCTCCTTTTTCAAATTCCGAGCCATTATCCATTACCCCCACCCCCGAACATCCAAGCTTACAGCACCTGGTATCCCCAAGCGAGCACCTATAGAGGTACTGACCAGGCCCGATGTTGCTTAACTTCGGTGATTGTATGGGAACTGGTGTTTAAAACTGATATGGTCATACTTCCATTACACCACCCGCACATCCAAACTTACAGCCCGTGATATTTCATATTGGCCACCTATCTAGGTACTGACCAAGCTTGACGTTGCTTAACTTCGGTGATCGTATGAGAACCGTATTTCAACGTGATAAAGAGAGTGAAGTACAGTAATATATTAATATACTTTTTATTTATTAAATATTTAAACATTATTAGAAATACAGTGTAACCCGGATATAAGAGAGTTGTCGGGACTGGAGAATAAGTATCTTATATCCGGGTTTCTCCTATATCCGGGTTTTGTCTATTTTGTTTTATTAACACAGGCTCAAATTTGGGACCAGATAAAATCTATCTTATATGTGGGTTTCTCTTATACCCGGGTCTCTTATATCCGGGTTACACTGTAGCTTGATTTACTATAGAACTTTATTATTATAGGAATTCTATCGGACTAAGATCTTGTTGCCTTTATTAGGAATCAATTGACAGCATGTCTTTTCATCTCTTAATATTCTTGCTAATTCAATAATACCATAGTTTGGATAATTTCAATTCTTCTCTAGATTTCCAGGTTCTTCCTGTTTATTCCCAAGAGTTTTCCAGGTTGTTTCAAGAGCTCGATTAATGTTATTAGGTTGGTGCAAAAATAATGCCGTTTTTTGACTGAAGTTGAACGTCAAAAAACGACATTATTTTTGCACCAACCTAATATTTATTTTTAAGTTTGTGTTACTTTAAACTCAATATGAATTAGAATCATTATAAAGTTTTTCAGTTATTTTAAAATTTGCATTTTTAAATGTTCCCTCTTCATCCGAACACAAATCCCAATGCTGGAGGTTCAAGTACCAGATGATGGTCAGATTTTTAATCCTGGGATCATCCTGATTCCAAAAAGGTATGATATATCTTTGTAGAGCATGTTTGGCCCGAGTTAGAGGGTCTTCAGACACCCGGACGGACAGACAGAATTTAACGTTTATTTAGATAGATATAGGATTTTTGGAAGGATTTATGGGCGGGTCAAGAACTTTTATATATAGAGATGAAGACGAGAGGGGGAAAGAGAGAGAGTGGGAAGAGAGAGAGGGAGACGAGAGAGAGCGGGAAGAGGGAGACGAGAGAGGGAAAGAGAGAGAGAGCAGGGAAGAGAGAGGGCGACGAGAGATAGAGATAGGGAAAGAGAGAAGGAGACGAGAGATAGAGGGAAAGAGAAAGAGGGAGAGAACTTTTATATAGAGAGATAGAGACGAGAGAGGGGAAGAGAGAGAGTGTGGGAAAGAGAGAGAGAGAGGGCGACGAGAGATAGGGCGACGAGAGAGAGGGAGACGAGAGATAGAGGGAAAGAGAAAGAGGGCGAGAAATTTTATATAGAGATGAGAGAGGCAAAGAGAGAGGGGATAAAGAGAGAGAGAGAGGAAGACCAGAGAGAGGGAAAGAGAGAGGGAGACGAGAGATAGAGGGAAAGAGAGAGATAAGGAATGAGAAAGAGAGGGAAAGAGAGAGGGAGACGAGAGATAGAGGGAAAGAGAGAGATGAGAAAGAGAGGGAAAGAGAGAGGGTGACGAGAGATAGAGGGAAAGTGAGAGCTAGGGAAAGAGAGAGATAGAGAAAAAGAGAGGGAGACGAAAGATAGAGTGAAGAGGGAAAGCGAGAGATAGGGAAAGAGAGAGGGCGATGAGAGATAAAGGGAAGAAGGAAAGAGAGAGATAGGGGAAGAGAGAGAGAGGGAAAGAGAGAGAGAGCATAAGAGAAAGGGGCAATAACTATAAAAGTAAGATGACATAATGAATACAGAATAAACTCATTGTATATTCTTCATTCATTCTAGTTTGACGCATATGAAACTAATCAATGTTTGCATAACATTTACCTAAATCAGGTAAATATATTCAAACGGATAAGGGAGAGAATGAGAAGATACAGGAAAAGAGTGAGAGAGGAATATCGGTTATGAGATAATGGATGATATTTATTGCTGTATTACTCATGTACAGAACGCACTTTCTCCAGAGTCTAAGACTTACATTTAGGGGTGAACATTATGCAACAGAACTAAATATTACCTTACTTAACGTTCGTCAGCTTAAGTTAATGCCAGTTTCGATCAATAACCAAATACTCCATTTGTTAAAAACATCATTCACAAAGATATTAAATACAGGGTGCGATGAGTAAATTGTCACAATTTATATATATTCGCGTATGCGCGTGCGTTGTTTGTTTTTGACTTTGTCGAATGCACAGTATAGTGGGGGTCAGTTGGGCACAGTCTGTGACAAAAAGACGCAAATCACTACGCCAGAAATTTGGAGATCGCATTCTGTATGGCTTGCCATTCACGCCGGAACCTCCAATACGAACATTTCAGAGTGTTTAAGTGCCAAACCGAGGAAAGAGTTGGATGAGTCTAATGGTGATTACGATGGTACAGCACTTCGGAAAACTCACTCTGATCGTTCTGATTTCTTTAGTGAGGGCCTCGGACTCAACACAGAGGTCTACATTAAGTGCCTTGAAGAGGTATTGCTGTCCTGGGTCAAGAGGGTCGTTGCTTGGAAGAGCCTATGTCTGGCAACAGAACTCTGAACCCTGCCACACGAACAGGAAGACCCAGTCATAGCTTTCAGGCAATTTCTGCTACCACATCACCCCTTACATCTGGCCACCTGAATCCCCGGACTGCAACCTCCTTGATTATTATGTGGGGGGGGGGGGGCGCAGTTGAGCGAGAGATCAACAAACCTCATGGTAACACCAAAGATGAACTGAAGGCAAGGAGTATGGCAGCATTCACCAACTTAAACAAGGAGACCGTCCAGAAGAGTTGCAGGAGATTCTGAAGTCATCTGGAGGCCGTGGTTGAAAGACAGTGGTAACTTTATTGAATAAATTTATTTTTTATTTTTTCAAAATATTGTTGTGCAATTTTGGTATATATATATATATATATATATATATATATATGAAGAAATATAGTCTTAAAGTGTGTTATATTTATGGGATAAAGTGCTCAATATCAGAGATAGAGCGTGTGTAAATATAAAAGTGAACATAGAAGTCAACACTTAGAGGCGACAGTCTGTTTCAAGCTAGATGCAATCATCGGGCCACGACTGGCTCGATGATTGCATCTAGTATGTTCACTTTTATATATATATATATATATATATATATATATATATATATATATGTACGACTGGCCCGATGATTGCATCTAGCATGTTCACTTATATATATATATATATACATATACATATATATATATATATATATATATATATATATATATATATATATATATATATATATATATATATATATATATATATATATAATGCGAAGGAGAAGGAGATAAAAGCCAATGTCCGTTGATTTGTAATGAACAAAACATACTGTTACGAAAGGAGTTCAAATGTCGGCAGGAATTACCGGAGACTCTATATTTGTAGATAGGAAGTACCTGATATTTTATATATCAGTGTTATTTTCATTTTTGCGTAATTTAGACGACAATTTATCCATCGCAGCCTGTATGTATTGGATGATTTTGATACAATCAAGTGGTGAAAAGTAGAGAATAATGCAAATATTTATAATTAAAAAAAATAATCACTGTTAGAGTCATCCAGATCTTTCCGGATCCTCTGCACTGTCCTCAGATTGACATCCAAACACTCTGTTCATACTGGAGCTTTCGAGCAGTACAGTATGCCCTTTCCAAATTTCTGGTGGACTGAATTTGCGTCACGGTGCTCTTTTTCTCACAGACGCTGCCCAACTGACCCTGCTATACTGTGCAGTCGATAAAATAAATAAAAATTCATAGCGCATGCGCAAAATTAAAAATATAAAATGGCGACAATTTACCCATCGCACCCTTTATTTGGTAACTTAACAATTGCACGGAGACGTGGAAATCTGAACTTTGAAGCCACGAGTTTTATGAAACCAGCTTAGAAAAGCGGCTTAGAAAACTTCATTTGTTATGATGGTTTTTGTTTTATACATAGAGGCGTTTAACTTGCTGGGTCAAAAGTTCAACTTAAATAGAATCTCGCAAACGTCTGTTTCTTTCATTTTGCTTAAAAAATTTTTCATTGCTTACATCTTATGTTCATGGCATTTTCATTATATTTCTGTAGAACCACATGTCCGTTTCTTCAAATCTTTTTTTCACCTGCGAGGAAATTATCCAGCGTTCACCACCATATAAGATGATTCATATTACATCAAATTTCGGTACTTTTTTCTCTGTTTCTAACCAATTTATCTTGTTTCTTAATACTTTGCTTAGCGTTTGGTAGGCATCTTTTGCTAGTCGAATATCTATTCGGATTTCTGTGTCACATTTTCCATGCCTATTTAAAAAATCTATACATCGATATAGATTATTTTAATAACCATATATATGTTTATTGTACAAATAGAGATAATAATTTGTGATAGTGATGATATTACTGTCCTTATTATTTAATCAACAATTATGATGATGACCATTCTAATAAGAAAGTAACAATTATTTTAGCGGAAATTGTGAAGATAATGGTAAAGTGAGAAAAATGAAATAGAAAAAAAATTCAAGTCTGAAATAAAATAAAATAAAATAATAAAATAAAGCGGAAGGTAAAAGTTTAGTTCGTTTTGAAAAACAATTATGGCGGGTTGTGTCTTTTTCATTTCAGGTTGGAATGAAATTGCTTACTTGAAAGGAAGATTTCACAAGTGTAATGCAGCGAAATTGTGAGAGAAAAAAAATAATAGAAATTAACTAAAAAAAAAAAAGAAATGAAGAAAAAGTAAAGATGACAAGTGAGAAGCAGAAGTGGGGAAAACAAACAAACAAATATGGCAGACGATAAAATCCACTTCCGCTTCTGTTTTAGAATCAGTTCAGGTTATTTTAGGTCTGTTTTTCTTTTTCAGAATTATTTAGCTTCACTGATATTTCTTCATGAGTTGCTTTCCTTCGAAATTTTCTTTCTTTTTTCTTTCTTTCTTTCATTCTTTCTTTTGTCATCTCTCCCTCTGTCTACATGAACTTTCTTTCTTTCTTTCTTTCTTTCATTCTTTCTTTTAGTCTATTTCCCTCTATCTCAATGGACTTTCTTTCTTTTTCTTTCGCTATCTCTCCCTCTGTCTACATGAACTTTCTTTCTTTCTTTCTTTCTTTCTTTCTATCTCTCCCTCTGTCTACATGAACTTTCTTTCTTTCTTTCTTTCTTTCTTTCTTTCTTTCTTTCAGTCTATTTCCCTCTATCTCAATGGACTTTCTTTCTTTTTCTTTCGCTATCTCTCCCTCTGTCTACATGAACTTTCTTTCTTTCTTTCTTTCTTTCTTTCTTTCATTCTTTCTTTCAGTCTATTTCCCTCTATCTCAATGGACTTTCTTTTTCTTTCGCTATCTCTCCCTCTGTCTACATGAACTTTCTTTCTTTCTTTCTTTCTTTCTTTCTTTCAGTCTATTTCCCTCTATCTCAATGGACTTTCTTTCTTTTTCTTTCGCTATCTCTCCCTCTGTCTACATGAACTTTCTTTCTTTCTTTCTTTCTTTCTTTCTTTCTTTCTTTCTTTCAGTCTATTTCCTTCTATCTCAATGGACTTTCTTTCTTTTTCTTTCGCTATCTCTCCCTCTGTCTACATGAACTTTCTTTCTTTCTTTCTTTCTTTCTTTCTTTCTTTCTTTCTTTCTTTCAGTCTATTTCCCTCTATCTCAATGGACTTTCTTTTTCTTTCGCTATCTCTCCCTCTGTCTACATGAACTTTCTTTCTTTCTTTCTTTCTTTCTTTCTTTCTTTCAGTTTATTTCCCTCTATCTCAATGGACTTTCTTTCTTTTTCTTTCGCTATCTCTCCCCCTGTCTACATGAACTTTCTTTCTTTCTTTCTTTCTTTCTTTCTTTCTTTCATTCTTTCTTTCAGTCTATTTCCCTCTATCTCAATGGACTTTCTTTTTCTTTCGCTATCTCTCCCTCTGTCTACATGAACTTTCTTTCTTTCTTTCTTTCTTTCTTTCTTTCTTTCTTTCAGTCTATTTCCCTCTATCTCAATGGACTTTCTTTCTTTTTCTTTCGCTATCTCTCCCTCTGTCTACATGAACTTTCTTTCTTTCTTTCTTTCTTTCTTTCTTTCTTTCTTTCTTTCATTCTTTCTTTCAGTCTATTTCCCTCTATCTCAATGGACTTTCTTTTTCTTTCGCTATCTCTCCCTCTGTCTACATGAACTTTCTTTCTTTCTTTCTTTCTTTCTTTCAGTCTATTTCCCTCTATCTCAATGGACTTTCTTTCTTTTTCTTTCGCTATCTCTCCCTCTGTCTACATGAACTTTCTTTCTTTCTTTCTTTCTTTCTTTCTTTCATTCTTTCTTTCAGTCTATTTCCCTCTATCTCAATGGACTTTCTTTTTCTTTCGCTATCTCTCCCTCTGTCTACATGAACTTTCTTTCTTTCTTTCTTTCTTTCTTTCTTTCAGTCTATTTCCCTCTATCTCAATGGACTTTCTTTCTTTTTCTTTCGCTATCTCTCCCTCTGTCTACATGAACTTTCTTTCTTTCTTTCTTTCTTTCTTTCTTTCAGTCTATTTCCCTCTATCTCAATGGACTTTCTTTCTTTTTCTTTCGCTATCTCTCCCTCTGTCTACATGAACTTTCTTTCTTTCTTTCTTTCTTTCTTTCTTTCAGTCTATTTCCCTCTATCTCAATGGACTTTCTTTTTCTTTCGCTATCTCTCCCTCTGTCTACATGAACTTTCTTTCTTTCTTTCTTTCTTTCTTTCTTTCAGTTTATTTCCCTCTATCTCAATGGACTTTCTTTCTTTTTCTTTCGCTATCTCTCCACCTGTCTACATGAACTTTATTTCTTTCTTTCTTTCATTCTTTCTTTCTTTCATTCTTTCTTTCAGTCTATTTCCCTCTATCTCAATGGACTTTCTTTTTCTTTCGCTATCTCTCCCTCTGTCTACATGAACTTTCTTTCTTTTTGTCTCTCTCGCCCCTCCTATCTACATCAGCCTTCTTTCTTTCAATATATTTCCCTCTATCTAAATGAACTTTTTCTTTTTCTTTCGCTATGTCTCTCATCTACATGAACTTTCTTTCTTTCTTTTTGACTGTATCGCCCCTTCTATCTACACTAACGTTCTTGCTTTCTTTCTTTCTTTCTTTCTTTCTTTCTTTCTTTCTTCTCCTTATCTATATCTTAAATTTCTTTTTCTTCATGATCGCCTTTCTTTCTATGCTTTCCTCTACAACTTTTTCATATTATCTCCCCAATTTGATTTTGCACGAATTTTCTCCTTCATTTTCTCTTCCGTTGTTTATTCTTCTCTTCCTCCTTTTTCTCCTCCTTCCACTTCCTTCTCACTTTTCTCCAATAACTTTTCTCCATCTTATCCGGCTCACCCAGCTTCCTTTTCAAGAGGCAATGCGACTCAGTTTAGTTACTTGGAATAAGTAGGCAAATTGGACGGCTTTACGGAAGGGACGCAACTCTTCATTTGCTCTGAACTCTTCTGTAGAAGAAGAACAGATTGTATTAAATCGCTAATCATTCTTTTTACTAGATTTTGAGACACAGCTTTAATTGTTTTTCTCTTTTTTCTAAAAATTGCCCTCAAGTTTTTCTTCTTAGAAGACATCAAAAACATTGGTAATTCTTGTTATTATTTTTCATTGTATGTAAATTTACACAACAATTCCGACTGATGGGAATTATCAAACAAATGATGAGTAATATTAATAATGCGAAGGAGAAGGAGATAAAAGCCAATGTCCGTTGATTTGTAATGTACAAAACATACTGTTACCAATGGACTTAGTTCAAATGTCGGCAGGAAGTACCGGAGACTCTATATTTGTAGATAGGAAGTACCTGAGATTTTATACGGGTAGACCAGAAATATAAAAGACACTATACTGGTAAATCGGAAGTACCAGAGACTCTATACTGGTAGACCGGAAGTATCAAAAAGTCTATACCATACTGGTAAATCGGAAGTACCAGAGACTCTATACTGGTAGACCGGAAGTATCAAAAAGTCTATACCGGTAGAGCAGAAAATTCAGAAAATCTGTAATGGTCGACCGGAAATTCCAGAGACTCTATACTGATAAATCGGAAGTAGAGAAGAGACAATAATAGTAGACCGGAAGTACCAGATACTCTATACTGGAAAACTGGAAGTATTAAAAACTTCTGTGATGGTGAATATCAGCGTCACTTATTTATATTTGCCACCGGATACTCAAGTACATGGTGATTGCCACACTTACTGAAACGAGAGCCGCCTCCTGACCCCTAGCATGACTTGTAATGGCTTTCCTTTCGTTTTGGCGTCCATGGCCAATAAAATGACCTTTAAAGCCAGTATTTGATTTCATAGATCTCAGGCATATATGACAGATAAACTGTATTCTTGATTGGCTTGATTGGATTTGAATGCCCCACAACTCTCCACCACGTGCCTACACAATTCAGATCTGCAAACAACTCAGTCATTGTCGGTAGGATGATGAGTTAAGAGGATAACAGCATCCGCTCACACACACCGCATTTATAAGACATATCATTTGGCAAATCAGAGTGAGAGTCTCTTCGGTGATCACGCTTGATACATTTGGCCTCAAAAGTGTTGCATCCTTTCCTTATAATGTGCTCCCACTCAGTACGATTCAAAATCAGTTCTTCCCAATGCTGCCTTCTTCATGTGTAATGTATTAGAGATTATATAATGTAAATACAAGGTAACCGAAAAAGTTCTGTCCGTTTTTTGATTAGTCATTGAATGAAACTGAAATATATACGAAATGCATGTAGCAATTGTTTTCAAATTCGGACAGCCGGAAGTAGGAACATCAGACGTTATAAAAAACACGCGCGCCGTGCCCGGTCATCAGTTATAAGCCGGACAGCTGTGAGAAGGATGGAAGTGTCTAGACATCTCGTTCGGGGCTCTTTGCTTTACGACTTCAAAGTGGGCTTATCAGCAGCTGCATCAAGTCGCCGCATATGTCAAGCGTTTGGGGATAGTGCTGTGGATGAACGTACTGCAAGGCGTTGGTTTTGAAAATTCAAGTCGGGAGATTTGTCTCTTCATGATGAGCCTCGCAGTGGACGACCACAGGTCTTGAATGACGGAGTCCTGAAGGCGGCCATTGAAGAGGACAGTAGTCTAACGTGTGGTGAACTTGCAAGACAGTTCAACGTTTCCGATGAAACAGTTAGACTTCACCTGCGCCGCCTAGGTAAGACGTACAAACTGAGCAAGTGGGTTCCGCAAACGCTGTTGGAGGCCCACAAGGGACAACGAGCGGCAGCCTGCGTATCGCTGCTTTCTCGCCACCGTACCGCATCCTTATTCAATCGAATGCTTACCAGTGATGAAAAGTGGGTTCTGTACGAAACTCCCAAGCGTTCCAGACATGGGTTGTCTCCTCAGGATGCTGACCCTCTCACCGCAAGACCGCCTATGCACCCACGCAAGATAATGCTTTGTGTCTGTTGGACAGGTCGTCAAGTGGTTCATTATGAACTGCTACCAACGGGCCAAACGGTCACTGGAGACCTATACTCGCAGCAATTGAAACGTGTGCAACAGGCATTACACCAGAAGGAGCCAGCACTGCAGAATCGCAAATATGTGCTTTTCCTCCATGACAACGCCAGGCCGCATGTCGCGCGAGTGGTCAGGGATACCATACAGCAACTTGGGTGGGAGACTTTGTGCCATCCACCTTATTCACCTGACCTTGCACTGTCCAATTACCACCTCTTCCACTCCCTGGATAATCATCTTCGTGGGAAATCCTTCACCAATGAAGCAGACTTGCGCAAAGCCCTCAAGACTTCTTTGCGCCAACCCCCCGAGTTCTACCGCAAGGGCATTGAACAGCTGGAGACACGTTGGCAGAAGGTGCTGGATGCCGATGGAAATTACTTGGAAGACTAAATATGAGTTACACATACTGTGAAGTGTTTTCTTTTTTGGTGACCTTGTATATTATACATGATTATCAGATTATGTACTTACGCTACTTATATACGGAATATTATCTCCATATTATTTAATAGCCTAGAATTGGTTCGTAAATTTGGTGACATATTAATTGTGAGTTCAATTCCTGGGTCAGCCAGTGTCTATTTGGACTCAGTTGAAACAGGTGAGCAATAACGGAGCAGTACTAAACATAAGAACTAGACGAGATATCTCTAGACATAGGCAGTGTAAAAAGAACAATCTACATCCGTAGATTAAATAAAGGCTTCAGTTTAGAATTCCCTGTAGGTTATACGGATTGAAACACACCTGATGACGGTCAGACGATATAATGGCCGAAACATTGTGATAGCAAAGATGAGGACAATAGTCCAAATATAGATAATGATAACGCCACACCCAACAAATTCAGACATAATATACCTATCTATTTACCTATCTGTTTCAATCCGATCCTATGCAACTATCTCTGCCAATAGGTAGAACCATCATCATTATTATCATCAACATCATTTTTAATAATTTTTCTGGATAGACATGTTTGAGTAGACATACTTGTTTTTTGTTTTTTTTTTAATAATAAAATTGTCATCTACCGGCCTAGAACAATCAAAATTTATAAAGCGTTGTTTTGTCAATAGTGGTTGACATATTGGTTGCAAGTTCAATCCTTAAGTCGGGCAGTGTGTATTTGGACTCAGTGGAATCATGGCGAGTAATAACTGAGCAGTACTAAAAAATAACAACTCGACGAGATATACCTAGACATGGGTAGTGGAACCAGAACAGTCTACCCTGTAGATTAAATAAAGGGTACAGTTCAGAATTCCCTGTAGGCTATCTAGATCGAAATATACACCTAAGGAAGGCCGGAGGGTACAACAACCGAAACATTGTGATAACAGCAACAAATGTGAGGACATTAATCCGAATATAAATACTGTAAATGATGATAAAACCTGATTCCAGAAATTCACACAGATTATATATATATATATATATATATATATATATATATATATATATATATATATATATATATATATATATATATATCCCATGCATACATACAAATAATAATAATAATAATAATAATCTTGCTGCACAGACCAGTGCATGCTAATTAGAAAACATACTGAAAAATTTCTTCGACCCCCAAATACAGATTCTGTGATGAATATCCCAAAACAATTGTTCATCTTGTAACATGTTGTACCTTATTAATATCCACAGAATGGACTAATATCTGCAATGGAAAATATGCAACTTTTACGGGAGTGAAACTGCAAGAAACTGGCATGAACTTCACTCAAACCCGGTCACAGGCATAGGACCTGTAACAATTTTATGGGATTTAAAATACAGAGACAGAACAATCTAAGCTAACTTCCCAGACATCGTAATCAAAGGCCACAAAAAACGGCAGGTGCTTTCTTATTGACATAGCAGTCCCAGCATACTGTAATGTAGCTTAGAAGATCTTCAAAATAAAAACCTTGAAAGGAAAATCTCTAAATAAGGCGTATGAAAACTCCGAAAAATTCTAGTTGAGTTTGGGGGCTTAAGTTTGATGGGGAAAGGTTCTGATAGACCAACTGTAGTGATCTCTGATAGCGCCACGCCTTAAATAAATAGCTACAATTTTCCCGATAAAACATAGCTTACACTCTACGAAGGGCTTTATATATATAAAATATGTATATTTTTAGCTTGTCTTATTTTTTTGAAAATAGATGTGCTGTAGAAAATGTCATGATGCCACTTCTGACCTTAGGTCTCTGGTTTGGTTTGGTTTGGTTTGGTTTACGACATATCAACCTCAATGGGTCATTTAATGCCGACAACTTTTTTCCTGGTAATATTTTTGTTTTGTCAAAAATCTATTTCTGGTAATATTTTTTTTCCTCAAAAATGTATAGCTGGTAATATAATTTTAAAAAATTTATTGCTGGTAATAGTTTTTCTTCTTCAAAAATTTATTTCTGGTAATAATTTTTTTTACAAAGTATTTCTGGTATTAAAACCTAGTTTTACACTTTCATAATGCTTTTTACCTCAGTTTCAGGGTTAATTATTTGCCCATAGCTGGGACCCTAACATGTGCTACCACCCCGGGTCAGGGTGGCCCTGGGAACACCAGCAATTAAGAGGTGGTTCCACGCCCCTCAAAGCCTCCTGATCAGAGGCCTTGCTGTTGGGCGTAGTTATCGTCTTACCTAAGACGCGGGTGTAATTATCGTTATACCCAGGACGGTTAGGTCTCTGATTTGAACCCGGAAGGAAATGAATATACAATAGAAATCAAAGTGGGTCATACGCAGATGGGCATGTTCGCAGGAGATCGCTACATTGTAGGTAAAGGGGTTGAAAAGTTAATGAGCTATTCAGAGTTGACGGTAGTTTTTTTTTTTTTTATATCGGAATCACCTCAAGTAAGGCAGTAATGCCACTAAAACACAATGGGTTACTTGGTGTGGAAAAATTAGAAATAGAAAAGTTATTGATGAGCAGAAGGAGAAGAGAGTAATCAGGTGAACAGTAGATAGCGATTGATATTGTCATTAAATTTTTGACGATTAAAGTTTACTTTTTAATACATTTTAAGACATTTTTAAGACATTTTAAGACAATTTTAATACATTTTAAGACAATTTTAATACATTTTAAGACAATTTTAATACATTTTAAGACATTTTTAATACATCTTAAGACATTTGTAATACATTTTTGAATACACAAGAAACCTGTCGCGATCAAGCTCAAACTTCGATCACGTGACCACACTAGTATCAGCTATAAGCAGACTCGAACAGAAGAGAGAGTAACAAACCTAAAAATATATCTGGGCGAAATGTTTTTTTAATAATGCCATTTAGACCTTGTTAGACTGATAAGCTTTACTATCGAGGCAGGAGTAAATTATTGTGTCATCAGCACAGATACAAAGTTGAGAGCTGATGTCATTAGGAAGGTCATGAATGAAAATTAAAATGGAGTGGGACCAAGGATCTTGACGAGTTGCCGTTCATGGTTTGATAGGAAAAAAAAAACTGGATCAGCTTAAAAAAAACTGGATCAGCTTAAAAAAAATATACAGAGACACTGTAACTTTTTTAGCTTGTGAAGAAAACCTGAATGCTAGGCTCTGTCAAAGGCTTTCGAGATGTCCAGTGCAACAGCCCGGGCTTTACCATTTTTATCTAGAACATGTATTGAGATATTAAGAGAATGTAGAATGTACAAGTGAAGGCTTTGCAGATTGTCATTGATGATAAAATGATAATTGTCTCATCCACATTTTTAAAAACTGATTGAAAACAATGAAGTACTAATAGCAAAAAAGAAAAATCCAATAACCAACGATATCAACTATGAACACGGCCACAATGTACTGACCGTGTTTGTAAAATAAAACATTCCTACAAATCTAGATACATGCCTAAAAAAATCCATATATTCTTTTAAAAATCAAAAGTAAAATAGCCCTTTGTAATGGCTAGAAAAATAGCCGAAACCGTCCAGAAAAGAAAACAATTATACGAACACAAGAAACATTAAATAAAAGCTCAAAGGCAGTCGTCTTTGATGAAACGTGTATATATATATATATATATATATATATATATATATATATATATAGTCATCCACAGCCAGACTGTTTCGTTGTATTACAGCTCTTGTGTGGTTAGACGCCCGGTTGCCTCTAGCTAGGATCGAAACTCGAATGAATTGGCGTCAGTCAGGAATTCTACCACTAAGCCGTTGGCGCACGGCAGGGATTAAGGTGAATTCAACAGTATTTATTTTTAGATAAACACATAGGGATTGAGAGAACTCGATGCTATTTACCGAATAGTCTTGCATTATTAGCCGTAATAGTCACTGTTTACAAATCCACACTTCCTCCCCAGAGAGCTCAACCGAAATAAATTTTTTAGGAGCATATATATACATCGGGTGTTGCAGTAAAACTGTTCACCCGACAGAATGATTAATATCTACAAAAAAAAAAAAAAAAAAAAAAAAAACTGAGTTTCTTTTTTACATGTTTTCAGATAAGATCTTTAGCCACAGATTTGTCGTAAGAATAACTGAAAACCCCTTTGAGTTATTCATCTAGAAAGAACACAGGTTAAAATCGTTTTGTGTCAGCCTCATCGTCTTCTCAATGGCGAAAGGATAAAAATCATTCAGACCTTCAGTTTCAGTTATCACACTCCAAAGAGCAGTGAGAAAAGCCCTGAAAATGAAATCGTACGTGAAACCTGTGAGACGGCTTGTTACTCCAGGACAGAAGGTTAGAAGGTTAGAGAGGGCGAAGATCATCTTGAATAAGATGGAAAATGATCCTGGAATAATAAACATATATTTGAACTTTATATCAATCCTTCATTAGCTTCCTATCCCTCTCCATAATTAATTAATGATGAATATATCATTTTCGTTTATGATCAATTTCGTCACGATTCTTCTGTTAAGCATTTTCTTGGTATGTTGGCCATTTTGGCGAGGGTTATTCTTATTCTAGTGATCCAGTCGGTGTATTCTCGCTCCTGTCGACAGCACCTACAAACGATTTGTATGAATTTCGTAGGTTCTTCCAAATAAAGTAAATGTCCTTTAAAAGGTAACTTGATTTTCTCGGTTAGAACATTCTCGGGACACTAACACTAACCCTGCCGAAGACAGAAGAAGAGGCTGTTTTTTTGTGTTAAGTAATTAGAGATATTTTCATATTAACTATACTCATATGTATTTTTTCTAATTTATAATATTATTTTTTAGCCATTCGTAAAATGCATTAAAAGCGGAGGTCGCGATATGATTGGCTAAAAAATATTGAATATGATTGGCTAACATTTAACGGAATGCTATATTCTAATCTGACAACAAACTTGTTGTTCATGTGTCCCCAGAACTATCTCTAAAATAAAAGTAATGTCTCAACAGTGAAAGTGGATTTGATTAAAGTAGGAAATCTTTTTTATTGCTATTATTGCATAAAAATGAGATGTTATATGGCATTCAGTTATCAGAATAGAAAACAAATTGGTGGACCAAACTTGAATTACAACTCGAGCAGTTTGTATGAACTTTGTACTATTTATTTTGAGAAAAGCGTGAATTCACCACTCCCTGCTGCTGGTTTAATCACCAAATATCTCGATACTTACATTCTATAATGGTTAATGGGTAAAAATCGTGTCTTTGTGATTGAAACCATAAAGGAAAAAAGTAGAAAATCACGATATTCTCCATAAACGAACTGGCTCTTTGTCTCTGAGATACCCTGAATGGTAAATGTCGGGTTGGTACCTTGGCGACCTCCGGCCTTGGGGACTAATGAGTGTAAAGTCAAAAAAAAGAAAAGAATAGAAAGAATAGGAACAGAAAGAGAGAAAAGGAAGATGTATAGAAAGAAAAGAAAAAAGAAGAGAAGGGAAGAAGAAAAAAATGAAAAAAAAGAAAGAAAGAAAAAGAATCGGCATCAACAATATAAAAAGCAGGAAGAAATTCTAATGAAAGAAGAAAAATCAAACAAGTGAAAAAAAGAATGTAAAGACAGAAGACAGAAGAGATGAAAAAAATAAAAGAAAGAAAAGTGTAATGAAGAAAAGAAAAAAGAAACAAAATGATATAACGAAAACAGCGTACCAACAAGATAAAACGAAAGAAAGAAAGAATGTAATGGAAGAAGAAACAGAAACAATAAATTATGAAAGGAAAAGAAAAGAAAAATAGCGAAAACAATGCATTTTCGACGAAAAAATTAAAGAAAGAAAAAGAAGGAAAATATATAAGAAAAAATAACTTACCAGCAACGATAAAAGAAAGAAAGAAACAAGAGATAAAGAAAGAAAGAAAGAAAGAAAAAAGGAAAGAAAGAATGTAATGGAAGAAGGAACAGAAATAATAAAATATAAAAGGAAAAGAAAAAGAAAAATAGCGAAAACAATGCATTCTCGACGAGACAAAGAAAGAAAACTAAAAAAACGTATCTGAACGAATGAAAGAAAATGATACAAAGAAAGAAGAAAAAAGAACATTGAGAAAGAAAGAAAAAAATGAAGGAAAGAAAAAGAAAGAAAATATATAACAAAAAAAAGACGTACCAGCAACGATAAAAGAAAGAAAGAAACAAGAGATAAAGAAAGAATGTAATGGAAGAAGAAACAGAAACAATAAAGTAGAAAAGGAAAAGAAAAGAAAAATAGCGAAAACAATGCATTCTCGACAAAAAAATGAAGGAAAGAAAATGAAGGAAAATATATAAGAAAAATAACGTACCAGCAACGATAAAAGAAATAAATAAATAAGAAAGTATCAAGAGACAAAGAAAGAAGGAAAAAAGAAAGGAAGAAAGAAAAAGCGATAAAGAAAAAATAAAATGAACCAACAAAATAGGGAAAACATATGAAAATGTAAAGTAGGGACGAGTATAGAAAGAAAAAAGGAAGAAATAAAAAAAGAGAAAGATATAATAAAGAAGAAAAGAAAAGAAAAAAGAGAAAAAAAAAAAATAAAGAACGGAAAATGAATTAACAAAAACAGAAAGAATATAGAAAGAAGAAGAAAAAGTAAGAAGAAAATAAAAGAAGAAATACGAAAACGCATACACATTCCTTCCCAGTTCGTGTGAAAATGCGCGCTGCTGTTCGAAGCAGTAACATTCAGTCAATCAAACACACAAAAGCTATCAGACATCACAAACAAAATGGCCGCTTTGATGTATAAAAATGGCCGTCATTAGAATGTTCTATGGCGAACAGACGACAGCCGAATGACGTCATCCAATCGTTATTGAAAGAAGAGGAGGCTGGGCACGTACCGGCACTTTTTACCCGCCTTTTCGTTGCCACTCATCGCAATCTTCAAGTGTCTTTCCTCTTTCATTTATAATTGTTGAGACTTTATAACATTTTGCGTCCAATATATCGGCTTTTGAAAAGAAAAGTGGCAAATGGTTTTAAATGAAAAAAGGTTGGGTCTGTTCGATGCAAAAAAAGAAGGTTAGATTGAAGTCACAATGGTGAGGGATATCGAATAGCGTGGACGCTGATTAGAATATGCGAATGGAAGCTCTTTAATCACACGTGAACCAGTCAAGTGAATCGTTTGAATATCATAGCCTAATGTAAGATTGTATAGTAAGCTTAACATAGCATGGTACAAGGCCAGGGAAATTCAGAATTATAAGCATTTTTTTATTGCAAAGCTAAGTCAGCATTCAAAATTCTAATATGTACTAAATTTAAATTTGTTTGGAGCAGGAACAAATAGGATTAGAATGATTGTGTTGCGCCAATCGACAAGTGTTTACAGCCTGCTTAAATGGAAATGAGTTATTATTGAATTTTTATTAGATGAAGCATTGTCAGCCATTATTAATTTTTGACTAGTAAGTGGTTCCACGCTCCTCAAAACCTCCTGTTGGGCGTAGTTTATCGTCTTACCGTAGGACACGGATATAGTTTATCGTCATACCTACGATGGATTAGGTAACGTACGGAGCGATTAGATTTAAGTAATCTAATTAACACATGATTGCCTTTGACTAAATTTTGTCCATTGTCATAATCAACGTGCATCTTTCGAAATTTCCAAGATTGAGTCTAACATACCTCAATATATTTTTCTCTAGAACTGACAGCAAAAATGTTAAACGCTATTTGTTGATTAGATTGTTTATTTACAAGAATAATTTTATTTACACTATTCGGACTGTTGTCTTAATCTTTATTGTCATATGCACGACGTTTCTGCAGTTGTATGCTCCGGCCTCCTTTAGGTGATATACATTGGAATTTGGAACCGAACCCTTTATTTATTCCACTGAGGTAGATTGGTCTAGTTCCCCGTTCCATGCCTTAAAATCGTTTGGGAACCACTGGAATAGACAGTAATAGCAGTGTCAAGAGAAAAAAACCATCCTTTTGACATATGCCGTTTTTTGCGGGTATGCATGTTAAACTCTGCCAAAGTAACAAAACGTTATCAAATTGGTGCAAATGATTTTCCAAGATTTTGAATATGTCATCTTATCTCTCTCTTATTGATTATTCGCAGATAGTGTTTTCGTATGATCGATTTCAATCTCATCTGGTTTACCGAACTGTAGGACTTCGTTTAGCAAGAACATTCCAGCACGGAGCTTTACAAACCACTTTTGACACGTTCGATTATCTACGGTACCTTATCCATGAACTACACAAATACCTTTTTTTAAATTTCAACCGTGTTTTTAGCATTCTTAATATAAAAAGCCTCATATGATGAAATTTTTACTTATTTATTTCCATCAATAAACAAAATACGTAAAGCTTTGATAATCTTTTTTTTTTTAAATACACGCCAAAACAATCAGAAGTGATGCATTTGAATATAGATATTTAATAAGTTTAGCATGAGTCGAATATCAAATGTAGATCACATATGGAGAGGAATCCGACAATATGATAAAATGAAATAAAGAACAAAGTAGGAAATGAATCTCACATGTTTTACCTTCTCTACCAAAAGTCATAAAATCCCAGTACTTTGTCTCTTTGCGTTTCCATTTCTATTCTCGATCTCTGATGAAGCCTTACTAAAGCTGAAACATGTTAGAATGAGATTCATTTCCTACTTTGTTCTTTATTTAATTTTAAGTTTAGTATAGTTTGTCAAAAGGACATGTAACAAGCATAGCACCCAGTGAGGATCAAACTAATTACTCAATAATAATAATAATAATAATAATCAACCAGACTATTTAGTTAACCATTACCACACGCCAAGGCATTCATTCAAATGTAATTAAAAGAAAATGCTATTAATGTTACCTAAAAACAGTAAATGACGTAAATTTTGAACATTCCAATTTCCGACAGTCCCACCGAAAGTACTGCTTCTTCTTTTATTATATTAGTCTATGGCATCCAGAACTGATGTTGATGATTTGGAAGTCTTAACAAAGTAAAGATCTCTTTTGGAGGTTACGAACCCACAAGCGTCTTATATTGAGAAAACAACCTTTTGAATGTTATCAAGTCGGAAATCAGACCATAATTGGAGTATTGCCGTTCAGACACTCACCGCTAGAACCCGTCCCGGCCACGTACTCAGCGTCGACTAATCTTCATTCCCTGCGTATTCCAATGGAAAAGAGGAAGTTACATTAAGACATTTTTCCCCAGAACTATTTATGAACCCCCAGAAGGATTCCCTTCCGATCACTACAACGTTAGCCTCTCCAAGTTCATGGTTAACCGTTATCTATCCTACATAAATACACTTCCTACTCTCTTTGTTTTGTTTTGTTTTTACGGCATATCAACACCTCAATGGGTTATTTAATGCCGACAAGATTTTTATTGCTGGTAATTTTTTTTTCGAAAAAAATGTATTGCTGCTAATATATTCCACCCCCCCCCCCAAAAAAATGTATAGAGGGCAATATTTTTTTCTTCAAAAATTTATTGCTAGTAATAATTTTTTACACAAATATATTGCTGGTATTAAAACCTATTTTTAGACTTTCATAGTTGTTTTGACCCCAGTTTGGGTGTTAACTTTTTACCCATAGTTGGGACCCTAACAGGTGCTACCACCCCGGGTCAGGGTGGACCTTGCAACAGAGGCAAATAAAGAGATTGTTCCACGTTGCTCAAAACCTCCTGATCAGAAGCCTTGCTGTTGGACATAGCTTATCTTCTTCCCCAGGACGCGAATGTAGTTTATCGTCACACCCAGGACGGTATATATTTTGGCAAATATATAATCTGGGTTTCAACATATAAAACTGATAATTTATTTAGAACTATTTACAGTAATTTATTGGGATGGGATTTTAAGAAACTTGGGGTTTGTCTGTCATAGTTTAATTATATACATACATATATATACATATATATATATATACATATATACATACATATATACATACATACATATATACATATACATTTCCACCAATTTCCGGCCAGTTCCTTTATATTGAAACGCTTCTTTTGCAAAACAAATTCATAACTAGAACGGATGAATTTTAAATTAAAATTAAAATTAAATTTTAAATTTTAAAATCCTTGCTGTTTGACGTAGTTTATCATCTTACCCAGGACGCGGATGTAGTTTATCGTTTTAACTGTTACTATCTCCTTGTATGCCTTTAAATCAATCTCATTTAGTAACCCGCTACCTTAAGTGGCTCTTGAGCCTTATATTGGGTGAAAAATCTTTTATAAATTCTCATAAGGTTACATTTTTTCAAAGTGCCCCACCTTATGTTAGTAGACCAAAACTAACCACATTGTTAATATGTAATGAATGCTTACCAGTTTTTATTTTTGGTGTTAGCAAATAACGTTCGTAACATTAACGGTAGTATTTAATTTACATAGCATTTTTTAAAAGCATTAAAATATTTCTTCCGTGTCATTTAGGCTTAATTCAAATTTTTTTTAAAGTTTTCTTTATGAATTCATCGTGTTTGTATCAAAAGAATTAATATCTGTTTTGTCAAAATTCATTCGTAAGGTAGAAGATCTACAGCGTTCATAATAAGCATTGTTTTCGTCTGCTATTTCCCATTATAAAAAATTGTCGAATGGAGCCGAAAATAAATTATGGAAGTATTTAAATAAGTCAAAATAATCAGGTCTAATACATTTTCTTAAAATTGTAACAAACTATTTAAAAAACTGGTAAAACAAAAAGGTAAATTTGCTGAATTAATAATGATTATTTTTCATTCATGCGTTAGAAAATTATTAAAATAATTATCAAATCAACCATTCTCCCTTGCATGGAGTATTGTTGCCATATATGGTCTAGAGCCCCTTCTAATTGTCTCAAGGTCCTTGATAAAATCCAAAGACGGATATGCAATGTAATTGGCCCTGATCTGGCATCTCGTCTGCAGCCGCTCTCTCACAGACGTGCCATTGCCTCCATCTGTCTACTTTACAAATACTTTCATGGTAACTGCTCCGAGGAGCTGCTTTCGCTGGTTCCCAGACTTCACGAATTTAAGCGTTCAATTAGGCTGGTATCTCGCTCCCACCCTTTCACAGTCGAAACTGTTAAATGTAGCCGTCTCTTCTACTCCAATAGCTTCACGTCTCTCACTTCTCGCCTGTGGGACTCACTGATAATTATGATCTCCAACTATTCAAATGTAACGTCAATCGACGTCTCCAGATGCCCTGATCTATCCCCCTATCCTTCTCTTCATCCTTTCTTCTATCAATCCTCTTTGGACTCACTCTAATTCTCTGTAACCCCTAGCGTGCTAGTGGCTTCCCGCTTTGCTTGGGGTTGAATGCTTAAAAAAAAATCTCATGATCACCACTATGTAGCTATTTTTAAAATAGGAAATTCAAGTAGGAATTAGTATAATGATAAAAAGAAACTTTAGAAAATAGTTGTCTTGCTGAAAATGTCGAGAGTTAAGAAAATCTTTATTATTTTTAAACTTTCTCTTTTAGAAGTAGATAGGTTCACCTATCGCCCGGTTCACACTCCTCGTCGATCTTTTGAACAGGAGTAGCGGTTTAACACTTGTTCCCTGTTTAGGTTCTATACTCTGTACCCCTAACGTCTCCGTCTAAACCTTGAAATTTTATTCGTCAATTATTTGTCCTCTCACAATATGAGTAGATAAGTTCGCCTATCACCTGGTTCACACTCCTCGCCAGTCTTTTGAACAGGAGTAGAAATCTATACCTTGTTTAAGACTAGACTTCTGGTTCCTTCTTTTTCACTTTCAGTGGCCTCGTGCGATTCGATAGCATTATCACTTTGCTTGGATTGATGCCTCTTACTCAGTAACTTTCTACTTCGAGTGGCTCTTGGGCTTTGTACAAGGAGAACATCATTGTAAAAAAAGAAAAGAAAAGAAGATGGGTATTGTCTAGTAGTAAAAACACAGTGTATCTCTCTGACGAGCTTTTGAGTGAGTGTGTATACTAATAAAGAGCCTGTTCATTCTTCACGTCATATGAATGGACTTTTTGGTAAACATTGAGTCCTTCGGCTATTTCAGCACCTCCAAAGTGTAGATTTAACTCCCTACAACAGTGATGAGAAAACTGCGGCCCGCGGGTCACACGCGGCCTGATTGGCTTTTCTCAATGGCACGCTTAATTTAATGAAGAAAATAAACAATTTATTAAAATGTCATTTGTTTCGTTTCGTTTCGTTCTCACTTGTTCCCTCACACATTCTCTCATGCATAACCACATACAGAAACAATGTTTAAGTACAAAGTCTCTTGAATTTTTGTCTACTCAAATGGATAACTTAGAAACAAATCACATGATGCAGCAATTATCCCGTTGTCATTAGTGACAAGATGATACCAAGACTTCATTCTTTTTTAATTATACAAAGAAAAATATACCAAACTTTTCTTCGTGGCTAAAGCAGATGATTTTATTGGGGACATCTTCGGTATCGTTAAAGAATCTTTTAGTAGTGCTGTACCCACTGTTCAAAAAAAGATTGTCCATGACTGCCCCACAATTCTCACCTTTTTCCAAATTAAAATCGCTAGTGAAAAGAAGATTTCAAATCTTGGATGAGATTAAGGAGAACATCAATCCTGAAAAGAGGACATTACAGATTGCTTTGAAGAGTAGAAGAGTCACTGTCTATGGCGTCTCAAGGAGAATACTTCGTAAGGATTAAAGGCGCCATTGTTCAATGCTTTCGTTAAAAATAAACTGTTAGATATTTTCTCAACAAATCGCGTATGCGTGCGCTCGAGTATTCCTTGTATTGTTTCAAATATAATAGATTATATGGCATAATTTAACCTTCAGACTGGAAAACAAGACAAAACAACGTTGTGTCAAAAGCACGTTTTTTCTCTTGTCACCGCTCTTACGACATACTCCCATGACTCCCTCGGTAATGCGTATTGTCTTAAAAATCTAACAACTAAATAGTATATTATATAGGAATAAAATGTCGCTGCCGACACTTGAGTTTGAACATAGATCGCCAGTGATCAAACACAAGCGATCCCATTATTGAATTAAGTAGACCACGTAACCATAGAGGAAACGCATAATTAGGAATTAGCTTTGCGTTTAATCGATCGTTATTCCTAGTCTATCCTCTATTACTATTCCGATCACCATTTCTATTCTATCCTCTATTACTATACGGACCGCTATTCTATACTCTATTCACTATACTATTTCTCTTTTCGGATCACTATACGGATTGTCGAGCGAATATTATCGAGCAAGTACTATTAATGTGAGTGTTATTCGAAGGCGTCTGACACCAGTATTGTTCAACGGCGTTACTATAGTTGTATCTGCGATTACAAAGTCTCTACTACAACGAGCATTACAAAAGTGACAACGAGTATTTGTTGACATTACAAAAGTGGCAACGAGTGTTCGTTGACATCACAAAATGGGGTGTCATATTTTTGTTGTTATTAAAATTCTAAACATAGCGTTTTAAAACAATAAACATTGCTGAGGGAGTCGTGAGAGTATACAGTAATAGCGGTGTCAAGAGAAAAACAATCATTGCCAAAGATTCGTCCAAAGAGAATCAGGATTTTTCTTTTATAAATAAATCCACAGTTTTACTGAAAAATGACATTAAGCCATAAAAGAACGGGTAAATACTTTGAGGGCTGAACAATGATGCTACGAATTTGTACGAACAAGATTTTACTTGAATAAGACTGGAAACTTTTTACATCAGTGGTTTAGTCGGCCTCTGCTCGTATCCAAGCATCAGGATTTTCATCCTCTCTCCATATTCCCTTTCTCGCGTTTGGTGTCGGTGGTAGATGTGAAGGCTTAGTCTACTCCTGTAGAGTCATGAGCAGGAGTCACAGAGGAGTATGGATGGTGGTTGCAGCTGGGCAAGTCGGACCCTCCTGAGAACATGTCACAGATCCTCTTCATGTTGAAAGTTGGACTCAAAAGTCTTGGACTTTGTTATGGGGACTTACCCATAATAGTAATGGACTATCCCGTACACTATAAATTCTGCGCCTCAAGAGGAAGCAGTAGTGTGAGATTCAGTTTTTTGGACGACTCACCTAGCAGGTCGAACTCTCTGCCTCTGAGGCAGAGGGGAACTCTCTGCCTTTGGGCAGAGAGGAACTCGAACGAGGCTCCGCCGAAGGGCAGAGCATCGTTCGAGGTGGTTGACCACCCCGATCCCGTTTATACGGGTTCTACGGGCAATTTTTGCCCGAGCCTACGGGCTCGGAAAGCCCACATTAAACCGGCCTTGTGCCACATTTGACACACGTGGGCGTATTAATGAACATCGTGTGAGATTCAGTCCTTTTTGGACGTCTCAGCTAGCCGGTCGAACTCTCTGCCTCTGAGGCGGAGGGGAACTCTCTGCCTCTGGGCAGGGAGGAACCCGGACGAGGCTCCGCCGAAGGGCAGAGCCTTGTTAGGGGAGGTTGACCAACCCGATCCCGTTTATACGGGTTCTACGGGAATTTTTTGGCCGAGCCAACCGGCTCAGTGAGCCCACATTAAACGGGCGTTGTTCCACATTCGACACACGTGGGCGTGTTGTTGAACATCGTGTGAGTCAGTCAGAGACAGAGTCGCGTCAGACGATTACTGTAAGACATTGGAATAGTGATACTTCGAGACAACATAGTTCTCTCTAACCTAACCTGATTGTTATAACTAACACTTCTACTTCTTTCGTACATATTCTGTTTGTAATATATCTGTGTTATTCCATACCTGTGTTCGAGTTATTCTTCATTGGTTCTACCTTGGACCATCACCGTGGTACAAGGAACCTGGACCATAACAGACTTCCAACCCAAAGATGGTCCTATGCCAAGAAGGCCGATTTGCAGCAACGGTTTCCCAGGTCTCAAGGTTGATGTTGGCCTGTGTCGAGGATGTCTTCAACTGAACCTTGAATATTTACATGTTTTTATAATCTTGTAGATATAAAATTAATCTTACAAGTAAACACTCTAACAACTAAATAATGTCATATTTTTGTTGTTATTAAAATTCCTAACATAGCGTTTTAAAACAATAAACATTGCTGAGGGAGTCATGAGAGTATACAGTAATAGCGGTGTCAAGAGAAAAACAATGCTTGCCAAAAAATTGTTTAAAGAGAACCAGGATTTTTCTTTTATAAACAAATCCACACTTTCGCTGAAAAATGTCATTAGGTCATAAAAGGACAGGGAAACACTTTGAGGGCTGAACAATGATGCTACGAATTTGTACGAATAAGATTTTACTTGAATAAGACTGGAAAATTTTGCATCAATTTTTTAGTCAGCACCTGCTTGCATCCTTGTATCGGGTCATCATTCTCTCTCATTATTCCCTCCCCCCTGGGGTGACAGAGATGTCTGTGAAAGCCCAAGTGGTAAAATGGGAAATAATAAATATTGCATTGAAGTTGGTTCACTTATTTTATTAATTAATCTTGTAAATAAAAACTAACAACTAAATAGGTTGTAACTTTTTTGTTTTTATTAAAATTCTAAACATAGTTTCTTAAAACAATAAACATTGTTGAGTGCGTATACAGTAACAGCGGCGTCAAAGGAAAAACATCTTTTGACACACCATTTTTTTTTGCGAGTCCGAACGTTAAACTTTGCCGATCATGTTTTATGTGCAATAAAAGCAATTTACAGGTTTATAAAATTTATAAATGACCTGCATACAGTTGCTATTAGATTTTGTAAAACTCCAGGAGGGCCGACATTCTGACGCAGACGACTTAAAATACGACTCTTGCACTTCAGTGTATAGAATTTTGTCTACAGCTTCCCGTCCCCCCTCACTTCCCTTTTGAATTTCTTGTACATCTTTGTTACGATTGGTTATAAATCTTTGTTCTCTTCTTCGAGATTTGAACTTGGCTGACCTGAACGTACAATTTATTTTAGTTTTGAATGACGTCATTCTAGCAGAAAGGCGGTTAATTCTCTTGAAAAAAAAAACAAAAACAAAAGGAAATTATCCGTAAAAAATAAAATGCTGTGTGTCATGAAGCATATATTTTGCCTGAAGCACACGCCAAATCTACTGCCGCACCCGAAAAGTTCTTGGAGCTTTGATAATACAGTCTGCAGGTCTTTTGAATTTGTGGAGTTTGCTGAAAGTTTATAAGTGTGCTTGAAAGATCAGAAACCCATATATATTCGTTCCCTGACGAAGCGTTGGCCGAAAGGCAGCCTAGGTCCTAATAAAAAAAATGAGCATAAAATTGTGTTTGTTCAAATCTATCTACTCATTCGTCGGTATCAAAGCATTATATATATATATATATATATATATATATATATATATATATATATATATATATATATATATACTCATTGGTCGGTATCAAAGCATATATATATATATATATATATATATATATATATATATATATATATAAAGAAATATAGTCTTAAAGTGTGCTATATTTATGGGATAAAGTGTTCAATATCAGAGATAGAGCGTGTGTAAATATAAAAGTGAACATAGAAGTCAACACTTAGAGGCGACAGTCTGTTTCATGCTAGTGCAATCGTCAGGCAACTAGTGCTGTTATTTTTCTCGGCTATTTATATATAAGGGTCAGTGGTACATTGTGGGTAATCTATTTTGGCGGCTACTTTTACCGGAAGTCGCTTATTTGTTTATTTATTTATGTCAAATTATTTTGCTTGTTTTTTTTTGTTTTCTTTTTTTTATATTTATTTTTATTTTTTATCTTATATATTTATTTATTTATTTTTTGTTTTGATCGGTGTTTTTTATTAACGTCTATTATGGCGGACATTTACCGGAAATCGTTTATTTGCTTATTTATTTGGATCAAATTGTTTTGCTTGTTTTTATTTATTTTTCATTTTTATTTTTTATCTTATATATTTGTTTATTTGTCATTGATTAAAGCTATTTGTTGAATTTTGGGGTTGAATGTTGTGGTTTGTTCTGATTATTATTTTGGTGGGAACAGTTTTTAATTTATTTATTTGGGTTGATTATCTTTATTTGTTTTTTCTAAATGGCTAGTTTGTCGGTATCGGTTGTTAGTTTATTTATATATTTGGATGTATTTAGATCAATTTATTATACTTGTTATTTATTTTTTACACTGTATATTTCTCCTTTTGGTTTTCGATTTTTAAGTAACCACAGTATATTATTTTTTATTAATGTTTTTTTTTATCGTTATATAACAGTTATAACTATTTTCAGTCCGATTTTTTGTTTTGATTTTTATAGTTTAATTTTTTGTTCATAATAGTTTGATAATTTGTTCATTATTTACTTTATTGATTTTTTTCCTTATTTTATTATTCTATTTCGACTATTCTAACAGGTGTGGTTTGGTAATTTGTTTGGATTAATTTACTTATTTTATTGTCATTTTGTTTGTTTATATATTTATTTATTTTTCTATTTTAAGTTACGTAGTAAAAATTTGTTTTCATGTCTACATTTTGAGATTAGCTCGGATCTTTTATTTAATAATTCATTTTGGTCTGGGAAGGTAATGATAGCTATTTTTTTCCTCCAAGCAAAGTTTGCAAGTTTTTGATAGGTTGTTGTAGGCTAATGATTTTTTCCTTATTTTCCAAGATATTTTTGGTGTGGTGTGCGTTTTGTTTTTTATTTCCCAGATATACGTAGAAAGCATTGTGCTGTTCGCATATTTACTATTTGTGAAAGACATTTTGTGTACATAATTTCTTTGTTTCCAGGGTCCTTCGATTACTACTATGTATACCTTTTCTTCATTATCTGCTGATTTTATCGTGGCTTGGTAGATTACGTTGTTTTGTAAACAATTACCATTTAAGGGACATTCGTTTTTTATTCTGCAGTTGCACGTGGGTTTAATCTGTTCGTGTGGTTTGTTAATAATTTTTCTGTTGTGCTTTTTTATTATTTTTTATTTATATATACATATATATATATATGTAGGGGGAAACAAATATTCGTACACGTACACATTTTTAATTTATTGTATTTTCAACTAATGAATAAATATAATTTTTTTTAACTATAAACAGATGCATAATAATTAATATGCATAAAAACAGAAAAAATGATTTAATAGAAATAAAAATCCCATTTATCCATTTTAATGGGTAAAAAAGTATTCGTACAATACAAAAAAGAATACATAATCTTCATTTAATACTTTGTAGAATAGCCATTATTTACTTCTACAGCAACCAACCTCTTGTAGTTCTCAATGATTGGCAAATTTTACTTGGTATTTTGTTCCATTTTTCTTCGCATATGGTCTTCAAATCCTGGATTTTTGTTGGAGCTTTTGATTCGATTTGAATTTTCAAATAATGCCACAGATACTCGATTGGGGTTAAATCTGGGGACTGACTTGGCCATTTCAGGATATTTACATTATTTTTGCAAGCCATTTTGCAGTGTGCTTAGGATCATTATTTTGTTGGAAGATCCAATCAGGAGGAAGTTCAAGATTTTCAACCAAAATCATTAAATTTGCTTCCAAAATATTTTGATATGCTGTGGCATTCATTCTACCATCTTTTACTGATATGTTGCCAGTACCTTTTGCAGAAAAGAACATCCCCAAACCATAATGCTGCCACCACCAAATTTCACTTTTGGAATTGGTCCTTTTGTTTGAAGGCATCGTCATCTTTCCTTCATACATGATTTCTAGAATTATGTCCAAACAACTCAATTTTGGTTTTGTTTGTCCATAATACTATTTCCCTATACGATTTTTCCTTTTTCTTATGTCCACGAACGAATTTCAAACTTACAATGGAGTTTCCCGAGGGGTGTGTGACTTTAGAATGTTCCTATGACTTTCATTGCTTATTGTCCATTTAGTGACACAGATTTTTGATAAAAGCAAATCATCCTACAATTCTTGACGAGTAACCACTGGATTTTGTTTAATTTGACGCGTTAGTTTCATGGAAGATCTTGCAGAAATCATCCGTAGATCATCTGTTCTTTGGTTTTTCAACAGTTCTGAGTTTTTTTATACCTTGCAATGAATGAATTAATGATATTAAATTGAATATTTGGGTTGTCTGAGATTTTCCTGTAACTTTTACCTTCTTCCCAGAGTTTAATAATCAGTTCCTTTTGCGAATTTGTCAATTCTTTTCCGCTTGCCATGATGATAACCTTCTTGCATGAATATCAATTACAAAATGTTCTGTTTGTAATTTTAGGTTAAAAATAACTACTGATAACATTATCAGAACATTCTAGAATATTTCTCTGAAATAATCTAGAGTATTAAAGCAATTTAAAAGTTTTAAAATCTGAAATTTGCATTAAAATAAATAAACGGGATTTATTTCTATTCTATTAATTTTTTTTGCGTTTTCTATGCATATTTAGTTATTATGCATCTGTGTACAGCTAATTACATGAATTGTATGTTTATTCATTAGTTGGAAATACAATAAATTAAATATCTGTATTTGTACGAATATTTCTTTCCTCACAATATATATATATATATATATATATATATATATATATATATATATATATATATATATGCATATAGATAGATAGATATTGGTAATATTAGTGGTCAATATATATATATATATATATATATATATATATATATGTGTGTGTGTGTGTGTGTGTGTGTACACATACATAAATTCCCAAGAGATAAAATCCAGGTAGCACTCAATGTCCAGGACAGAGTAAGAACATAATATAAAAGGCTGAAACACTAATATTCCATGGTTATAATTTATTACATTGGAATCGTAATAACGATTCAATTCATCACACCTACAAATTCAATATATATATATATATATATATATATATATATATATATATATTATTCTAAAGTATTAATGTATATATTGTGTATCCGACATTTATATAAACTCAAACGCTATTATAATGAACACATCGTAATTGAAATAGATTAAATATTAGTAAAGATAATGTGTCCCACTGCGGGGATCGAACCTGCCCTTCCTCCTTTATAGTGGAAACCACCTTTTAGATTCAGTGTGCTATACAGGTTGGCCACGAAGATCGATTATTAAGCAATGCTATATTTTCTTTTTTAATCTGGGTGAAGAGGATTTGTTTTCTTTAAAAAGTTGCTCTCCCAAACTTAGAAACTCAAAATTGGCAAAACGTTTTACTGACACGTTTCGTTCCGTAACTTATAACTATTTTTATTGAAGAAATTATACTTAAATATGTACTCTATATCCAGCTTTTTTATCAGTTTTATCTTTTACCGTTTCAATTATCCCACATTGTATCAACAGTATTTTCCGAGTAAAAGAATCAGCAATATTATTGGTCCTGATCTGGCAGCTCGTCTTCGGTCACTTTCCCACCGCCGTATATTCGCCTCTCTGTGTCTTTTCTATAAAGACTTTCATGGTAATTTTTCAGATGAACTCTTCACTATAATAGCTAGAGTTTTTGAATTTAAGCACAGTACTAAACAGGCGTCAAGATCTCATCAGTTTACAGTTTAGCTGGCTATAGGAAACCATAAATTCTATGTTAACAGTTTCTTTTCTCGCACTTCTTGCGTTTGGAACTCTCTTCCGGCTCCAAGATTTCAAACCAACTTTAATCTGCAAAAAATTAAATGCAATGTCAATCACTATCTACTGTCCTCCTGATTACTCTTTCCTCTTCCTGCTCATTATTAATGTTTCTGTTCCTAATTCTTCCACACCATGTAACCCCTTGCGTCTTAGTGGCTTTACTGCCTTAACGGATTAAAATTAACCGATTAAAAAAATGCTGTATGAGTCTCACGATTTTCTCCTTTTCACACTACTTGTTTTATCCATATATGTTATAGTTTCTCTGTGTGGGGCAAACAGTGACAGGTATATACATATTTGTATATAATATCTTGTACGACATAGCAGTATATGAAATCACTTTGAGCACAATGCATGTGTCTCATTCCATTATTTCAGCTATTCTGGTCCATTTTCCCGTTGTATTAAGTGGTGGGAGAATATTTTTCAACATTTTTTTTTAAATCTCAGAGCTCACTTGAACCTTAAATATTAATGATCTTTAAGTTGTGGATAAAGCTGAATTCGACGCACTATTGTCGCTTTCTATTTTTTGTTTCTTAATTAAAAACTTGTCCTTTTTAATTGAACGTTATATAATAATAAAAAAACAAGTTAATTACTAGCTACATGTCCTCACTTCCGGTTCAATTTAATAGGAGCACAAAGGGAGATTGCTGAGTCATTCCCCAAACCAGTTTTGGATGAATTCGACGAATATCGGTATTCCTCGGTAAGTCCTTCTCAAAATCGCGCCATCGAACTCATTTCACACACACACACACACACACACACACACACACACACACACACACACACACACACACACACACACACACGCACTTATTATGTTTACGTTTATTTATTAAACCAAGGATAGAATCGTATAATCAATTTAAAGGAGTTTTAATTTTGATATGTACACTTCTTGTGTTTTGTGTGGAGATTTGGAGTCGTATTCGACTATAGCCACAGCAGCATCTGGATGACTTTCCAAACGTATCTTTCACCGAGTCCATCGGACCCTTTTCTAATCAATCCGAGTGCTCCAACTACAACTGGAATCATTGATGTCCTCACGTGCCACATTTTTGAGATTACCACTTGAAGATCCTTGTATTTTGATAGGTTTTTGAAGATCTTCAAAGATACATGGCAATCGGCAGGGACAGCTAGTTCAATAAGAAAGTACATTCTGTTTTTGTGGTCTTTGATCAGATATGTTTGGGCCATTAGCTTTCATAGTTCTGTCTGTGTGTCTTGTAAAATCCCATAAATTGGTTACAGGTCCTATCTCTGTAACCGGGCCTGGGTGATGTTCATGCCAGTTTCTTGCAGTTTCCTTCCTGTAAAAAATGCATATTTTCCAATGCAGATATTGCCCCCCATATCATGCCAATTTTTATATTGAGTTGGTGCTAACAATTGACCATCTGATACAAGATGGTCAATTGTTTTATTATTATTATTATCAGCTATATATTTGATTTCTGCTATCGTCACACTAGCTACCAAGTCTGCTGGAATGACCAAGGCAGGTAATGATATGTTGTTATGGCTACATCTCATGATTTATTTTTCTAACTCAGATAACGTCACTAGTGTTACATGGACAAAGCTCTTCCGTCCTGGGTATGACGATAAACTACATCCGCGTCCAGGGCAAGACGATAAACTACGTCCAACAGTAAGACCTCTGATCAGAAGGTTTTGAGGAGCGTGGAACCACCTCTTAATTGCTGGTGTTCCCAGGTCCACCCACACCCGAGGTAGGGGTGTTAGGGTCCCAGCTATGGGCAAATAGTTAACCCCGAAACTGGGGTAAAAACATTATGAAAGTGTAAAAATAGGTTTTAATACCAGAAATTCTTTGTAAAAAATGATTATAAATTTTTGAAAATATTACCAGCAATAGGTTTTGAGGGAAAAAATATTACCAGAAATAGATTTTTGACAAAACAAAATATTACCAGCAAAAGGAAATATGCGGCATTAAATAACCCATTGATATGCCGTAAAACAAAACAAAACAAAGTTCTTAATATGTGTGCTGTACTTCCCAAGACAGTTTTGTAATTCTCTTAAGCTGGGATTTCCAGGTTTTTTTTCACCGTGTTGTTGTGTTCCTTTTTTATCATTCCAAGCGCACCTACTATGATTGTTTCTATTCTTGTTTTCAATTTCTATATTTTTTACTTTTCGATTTCCAGGTCATTATACTTCGATAATTTTTCAAATTCCTTGGTTGCTATGTTAGAGTCAGATGGTCAAGCCATATCAATTGGTAGGCAAGTTTTTCTTTTCGGCTTTTGATAATTGTGTCCGGCCTATTTGCTTCAATCTTCCTCTCTGCAAAGATGGTGTAATCCCATAGAATTGTGAGGTCTTCTATTTCTGTAACCGGTGCTGGGTGATGTTCCTAATAATGTTCATATTAACATCTTTTCCAAAGTGTTTACACATCGTTTAATGTAAGTATCTATCGTGACGATTCTTATATTCATTTGGCGCAAGTACAGCACATCCTGAGGTTAGATGGTCTATGGTTTCCTGATATTTGTCACAGAACCTGCATTTTGGATCGACTCTATTATGTATGATATTCACTTGAAAGTTTCTAATGATTAATATTATTATTTCATTTCCTTTGATTTCTGGTGTGTACACATTTCTTCACGGGTCCCGACCAGAGACCTAAGGTCAGAAATGGCATCATGACATTTTTTACTGAGCTATTTAAAACAACAACAACAACAAAAAAAAAACAACATATTTTACATAGCCCTTCGTAAGTTGTGGGCTGTACTCGGAGAACAATTTTTTGCATTTCTTTAAGGCATGGGCTTGCAGGAATCCATTCAGTGTGTCTATTGGGATCTTTTTCAACCAATTCGAGGGCTCCAACTACAACAGAGATTGTTGATGTTCCCATGTGCCACATTTCCGAGATTTCGATTTCATTATTATTATTATTATTATTATTATTATTATTATTATTATTATTATTATTATCTTTATTATTATTATTTTAATTATTATTATTATTTTCTTTATTTATCTCTGAATCTATTTTTCTTTCCTCCTATGCATCCAATATCTCCGTCGGTGCGGGCATATATATATGTATACTAATCTCTGTCTGTCTGTCTGTCTGTCTCTCACTATATATGTGTGTATATGTGTGTATATATATATATATATATATATATATATATATATATATATATATATATATATATATGTATATATATATATAGGTGTATATCTTTATCTGCATGTACTATTTTCTTTATTATCATTTTAATTATAATTATTATATTATTATGATTATTATTATTATTATTATTATTTTCTTTATTTAACTCTCAATCTATTTTTCTTTCCTCCTATGCATCTAATATCTCCATCGGTACGGGCATATATATATGTATACTAATCTCTGTCTGTCTCTCTCTCTCACTATATATGTGTGTATGTGTGTTTCTATATATATATATATATATATATATATATATATATATATATATATATATATGTGTGTGTGTGTGTGTGTGTGTGTCTGTGTATATGTATATATGCATATGTATATATGTAAATAGGTGTATATCTTTATCTGCATGTACTATTTTCTTTAATATTATTTTAATTATTATTATTATCTTCTTCTTTATTATTATTATTTTCGTTATTATTATTATTAGAATTTTATCTTGGCCTTTGTTCAAGACACTCCCTTGTCACCAGCCGCACCGAGACGAGGGTTAAGGAAAGAGAGTAAGTATATATATGTTGTTTATTCAAATGTCGATGATAAGTGATACTTAACATGTGCTGTGTTTGTATTTCCATTACCTTGAGTTAGCTGAGTAGATGAGCAGTTTCACACATTTCAATTTCTTAATCTCTTGTAAACAGAGGCTTCCAGAGATCGTGATCAGGTTCTTGTCGGAGCTAATTAAATTGAGTGGTCCACTCATAAAAAATAGGGAAAACATTGCAGAGAATAATTTTTGTGGATTAGCATTCATTAGACCTTCATCAAGTCGCTTCATTTGTCAGAATCGATAAATATTGATATTTTTATCGAATTAGAAGCGGGCTTCTATTCATAATACAAATATAATCACAAATCGATCCATGATGTTTTATAGAATTATCTGGATTTTCTTATTTACAAATAACCTTACTTAAGTCATTGGTATCTGCATATATTATTTTCAGAATTTTAAAACCTTTTTTTTAAACTTTAAAAACAAAACTGTCGGTTTTTTCTCCAAGGCATACATTGTAGGAAGATAAATAATGTTAAATAAAAAATAAATGAAAATATATTTTTTATTAATTTCTATAATTTTTTGTTCCTTAAACTACCCTTCTACTGCATTCTTTTTCAAGTGCTCTCAATTGCAGTATCCTTATTGTTAATTTCACTCAAAGTTGTTTTCTGTTGCCATAGCAGGATATGACAACACAACTATGAAATTCAAACTCACTATTATTCAATGATCAGTCTCTTTCAGTGGCAGGATAAACTTTTGTACATCAAATGAAGTTACAGAGTGATAACGGTTAATAAAAATGTCGATATCCATTTATATAAACTTTGATATTACTTATCATAGTAGAAGCCCAAAGATTTACTCCACTTCGCTGTCTACAGCCTTGTATGCTGTGTTGGTTGACTATTTTTATGGATTGGGTAAGACGATAAACTACGTCCAACAGCGAGGCGTCTGATCAAGAGGTTTTTATGAGCGTGGAACCACCTCTTAATTACGGGTGTTCCCAGGTCCACACTGTAAACATTGTGTTCGTCCAATACAACGCATATATTCATGTAGAAGTCGAGAAATAATTTACAATCAGTATTTTGCCGATTTTTACCAATTTCAACCTATTTGCTAAAAATATTTACCAAAATATCTAGAGTGATTGCTTTACAATGAAAATCTGTTCTTAGATATTACAAGCATTTTATGAAATATTTTATTACTCGCCGTCTTTATTTATGTTTTAAATTTCCATTTTGTGTGTAGTCACTTCCCTAATTAATTTTTTATTTATTAAATGATACAAATGCTCCGTTATTGCTGACCTTTGTAAGATGTGAAATGGTTTCCAAGTTTTTTTAAGACATCGCTTCATTCAATTTGTACGTCAAGTAAAAATCCATTACATTCGGAAGAAGATGCTATTGTTGTTTACTGAAGGAAACTCTAGGAACTTGTTGAAACGTTGTCCTGTGTAATGACGATAAACTACATCCGCGTCCTGGGTATGACGATAAACTGAATCCGCGTCCTGTGTATGACGATAAACTGCATCCGCGTCTTGGGTATGACGATAAACTACGTGCGCGTCCTGGACATGACGATAAACTGCATCCGCGTCCTGGGTATGACGATAAACTACACCCGCGTCCTGGGTAAGACGATAAACTACATCCGCGTCCTGGGTATGACGATAAACTACATCCGCGTCCTGGGTATGATGATAAACTACATCCAACAGCAAGGCCTCTGATCAGGAGGTTTTGAGGAGCGTGGAACCACCTCTTAATTGCTGGTGTTCCCAGGTCCACCCTCACCTGGGGTGGTAGCACCTGTTAGGGTCCTAGCTATGGGCAAATAGTTAACCCCGAAACTGAGGTAAAAAGCATTATAAAAGTGTAAAAATAGGTTTTAATACCAGAAATACTTTGCAAAAAATTATTACTAGCAATAAATTTTTGAAGAAAAAAAAAGCTATTACCAGCAATATATTTTTGAAGAAAAGTATTACCAGCAGTATATTTTTTGAAGGGGATATTACCAGCAATACATTTTTGAAGTGAAGAAAAGTATTACCAGTAGTATATGTTTTAAAATAATATTACCAGCTATGCATTTTTGGGGAAAAAGTATTACCAGAAATAGATTTTTGACAAAACAAAATATTACCAGGGAAAAAAAAGTTGTCGGCATTAAATAACCCACTGAGGTTGATATGCCGTAAAACACAACAAACCAAACCTTGTTGAAACAGATGAAATGGTAAAGAAAAATCATTGTGCAATGGAATTATGGGAGAAAAACTATATCCTAAGCGTGGGAATTCACAAAACGCGCCATCTGAACATAAAATGTATTTGATTAAATGCTTCCGCTTTTATAGGGAGATTGGATTTTTGTTCATTTCTCAGACATAAGGTAGGGAGTTGATTGTTTTTGTTTAGCGACATATTAACCCCTATTGGTTATTTAATGCCGAAATTTAAATATTTTGTAAGCAATTTTATGGCTTCGACTATAGATCTTTTAAAAATAATTTTATACTTTCAGGGCAAACATATTGTTCGATTGATTGTTTTTTACGGCTTATCAACACTTTGCAGTTTATTTAAAACCAAGTCATATTTTTAGATTGTAAGAAATTTTTTTTGAATTAATAATGGTCTAGCGATACAAATATTACTATTTAACTCATAGTTGACTTCGAAGAGGTGAATTCATGCCATCTCCAAAGTTATCTGCAAGTAAATGAATATAACGAACGTACACCGTTGTGCAAATTAATTGAAGCAATCGCTTTATTTTTCTTTCTTTCAACATACGGTCAGTTTTAGACCCACTGGAGTGACAGGGTGTAATCCATTTCTATTTTTCCTCAGATTAGGTCATTTGCATTGGTGTGCAGTAATATGAATCTATTTTTGGTGTGTATGATGAAATTTATTTGGCCTTGAAAATTATTGCGTCATCCTTGATTGCATAAGATTTTCATCACGCCCAAACACTATTTTCTCGACTGTCGATTATTTGTCCTATAGCCATTGTTGGCGATGAACGTTACTCCAAGAAAACGTACGAAAATTGTAACGCTGCACGAACGCACTGGCAAGCCTTACCAGCGAACAAATCACAGTACTATAGACTGGCCTGGAAACTCTCCTGGTTTAAATACAATTGAGAATCTGTGGTTAAACTGCAAGGAACGACTTCGTGGAATGGACATACGAAGTACTAACATGTGCACTGGGTTATGTTTCACTGGAAAAATACGAAAACAGTAGATAATAACGGAATTATTCGTTTTGTTTCAATTAATTTTTCACAAGGCTCTAACTGGAAATGAAACGTAGCTCTCAGATTAAAAATTCCGAGCCGTTATTGACGACACCACCGATACATCCACGCTTACAGAACCTGGTATTCCCAAGCGGTCACCCATCTAGGTACTGACCAGGCTTGAAATTGCTTAGCTTCGGTGATCGTACAGAAGAACCGGTTATTCAACGTGATGTGGCCTTAAGCCCAAACGTATGTTTTATAGATATATAGATATGTAGATGGACTAATGTAGGTGTTATATGTCATACATATATGTAAATATATATATATGACATATATGTATACATATATGTCTTACATATATGTAAATATATATGTCATACATATATGTCATACATATATGTCATACATATATGTCATACATATATATGTATTCATATATATCATACATATATGTCATACATATTTGTCATACATATATGTAAATATATGTTATATTGTAGGTGTTATATAGATATGTAGATGGACTATTGTAGGTGTTATATGTCATACATATATGTATACATATATGTCATACATATATGTAAATATATATGTCATACATATATGTATACATATATGTCACGCATATATGTAAATATATATGTCATACATATATGTATACGTATATGTCATACATATATGTCATACATATATATGTATACATATATATCATACATATATGTCATACATATATGTCATACATATATGTAAATATATGTTATATTGTAGGGGTTATATAGATATGTAGATGGACTATTGTAGGTGTTATATGTCATACATATATGTATACATATATGTCATACATATATGTAAATATATATGTCATACATATATGTATACATATATGTCACGCATATATGTAAATATATATGTCATACATATATGTATACGTATATGTCATACATATATGTCATACATATATATGTATACATATATATCATACATATATGTCATACATATATGTCATACATATATGTAAATATATGTTATATTGTAGGGGTTATATAGATATGTAGATGGACTATTGTAGGTGTTATATGTCATACATATATGTATACATATATGTCATACATATATGTAAATATATATGTCATACATATATGTATACATATATGTCACGCATATATGTAAATATATATGTCATACATATATGTATACGTATATGTCATACATATATGTCATACATATATATGTATACATATATATCATACATATATGTCATACATATATGTCATACATATATGTCATACATATATGTAAATATATGTTATATTGTAGGGGTTATATAGATATGTAGATGGACTATTGCAGGTGTTATATGTCATACATATATGTATACATATATGTCATATATATATGTAAATATATATGTCATACATATTTGTATACGTATATGTCATACATATATGTCATACATATATATGTATACATATATATCATACATATATGTCATACATCTATGTAAATATATCTTATATTGTAGGTGTTATATGTTTTGATATAAGTCTATTTCTTTAAGGTATGACATGTTGGTCATATCAGTATTTTCAAATAGTTTTCTCATGTTGTTTCCTTGTAGTATTTATGTCTTACAGAAGCTAATTGGATACATTCACTTAAAATCTGTTTCACCATCAAGGGTGAGAGTTTATATTCCGATCGACTGATACATGAGTATGTAGCTTTCATGGCCAATTCTTGCTTGGTACCATTTTAAGTTTTTACGACATTCTTAAAGCCATGGACTTTTCCTGTGCTCATATCGCCAATGCTTTTAATTTCCTTCTTGACTACTTCGAGATGTAACCAAATTTCTTTGCTTAGGACCATTTTATGTTTTCTCAGATCTCTTTTTACGACATTCTTAAACCCATGGACTTTTCATGTGCTCATATCACCAATACATTTAATTTCCTTCTTGTCTATTTCGAGATCCAAACACCTTTTCTTGCTTACAACTATTTTAACTTTTCTCAGATCTCTTTTTACGACATGCTTAAAGCCATCGTGACATATTATCTGGTGACCACGAAGCAGTGCGTTATTATTATCCCCATTATCTGGTCATCCCGACCTTACATACTACCTCCATTACTTTTAGCAACGAACAAACGCTTGAATCCGCTGAGCTATTAGCACGTCGGACAATCCCGAGTCTACAACTTGGAGCCTTAAATCTTATGTATGTCTGTTGCAGGCCCTGCTGCTGCTGTTGCATCTGCCTGGCGCTTCTCTTTTCTTGCCGAGGTTGCTGCTGCTATTGCTCTTCTTACTATAAGTTTTCTTGCTTTATTAAATTTACGATTATAAGCTGAATTTCACAGGGTATAATTGTCTAATATAACCGTACCCGGAAAAGTTTACCAACTTTAGTTAGTACTAATTTTACTAAGAAAATATTGACTAACATAATGTAATCCTTGCATTTTCAGGCTTATTGGATCTACTATTCCATTATTAATTGCTATAAAGTAAATCAATGTTTAATTGCTTATAGATTCGAACTTCTTTTTCCACTCGTTGAACAGAAACAGAAATATCCGCCTACAAGATTATGTCTGGAAAGTATCCAGCCATCTCTTACTGGTGATTAAGCGTAGCATGACTGTCTCAGAAGGCCGAAAGTATGGGTCACTCAGCGAAGATCGGACTCACTACTCAGTCGTAATTGTTCTAGCGAGACAAGCTACGTCGAGTTGCACACGATCCATCTAATATGCACGGAAACCAGCCGACCTATGGCTGTGGAACCTTACTTCCCTTCAAAAATGCTCCTCTGGGAATTGTCATACAATTGTCCCGTTTTTTTTTTAAAGTTTTTTTTTCCTCACTTTTTCGAGGTAGTCTACAAAACCCCCCGTCAGAATTGCTATCGCTTTCCGCGTCTTTCTCCCAGATGTGATATCTCCCCTTTAATAGACGGTGACCAGATGTCGTAGGGAGATAGATTTGGGTAGTTGTGCAGTTGACAAACCCGGAGGAGGATGCGAAAGAAGAAAAAAAAGAAAAGAAAAAATACACAAAACTTTTCTGATATTCTCTCCCGGTGAGAGTATCCAAATAACGGACTCACTGTTGACTGAGTAACCCCATGGGAGAGTGTATGTGCAGTAAGACACCTTCTGATTGGTTGCCAAGTTGAATCAACAACCGCTTAAATACTTAGATACTTAAAATGACTGCATGCATCCCGGGTTGACTTCCTAGATATTCTACTCTTTCTATTTTTTTTACTAAATGTACGCAAAATAAAAGGCCCAAGAGCCACACAATGTAGAAGGTAACTAAATGAGGTTGTTGCATGGACGTAGGAGGGGGAAGTGGGTATGAAGATACGTACTACAGATGACGGTTGATCCTAGACTTGAAGAAGTTAAGATTGCAGTAGTTTTTAGGAAGCATTCTCTCGGGAGTCTCTTCCAAGAAGCTGTCCGAACGTTACCCGGTCTGTCCTGCTATTTACTTATAGCTGGAAGGAGAAGAAGAGGATTCATACCATTCCTAAGGATATTAGGATTAGACTGGAATTCGAACTCGGCTCTCCGATTCCTCAATCCGAGCGGCTATCAATTGCTCCACCATTACTCCGGGCCTTCTTTGCTCAATATTAATCCACTAATAATCCGTAATATTGCAAAACATTCCGTAAAATCACATCTCGGTTACTTCCAAGTCTTTCATTTGTAATAAACTTGTCCAGCTTTATTTGGTGTATAAAAGAGATTCAGTATTACATTCCAGCAATCTTTTTTTCTTGGTTTTCTTCTGTTTCTCTTGTCTTTGATGCGCCTTATGAGTGTTAAATTCTCCAAAGCGTTTTCCTCTTTCAAAATGTTAGCTTTTTCGTACTGATTCCTATGAATAATTTACGGATTGAAAATATCAGGGTTACAGTTTCAGTGCCTAAAAGAAAAATTTAGAAATTGACTACAAGAGTGTATAGCGAATAAGGGTCATCATTTGGAGCATGTCATTTTCAAAAACAAAAGGAATAAAAACAACAGCCCTTCATTTAAACAAGACTGAAATAATTCTTTTAATAGCAGTTGGCTTGGTATTTTTGACAACCTTTAAAATATGGGAGGTATTTCTGCCGCAGCCTTTACTTCCAGTACTAAAATTTATCTAGCTGCCTTTCATATTCTAAACTTTCATTTGTAGAACCACCTCTGTGTCGCTTCAAGTCACTTTATCATTTGTAATGAAATCGTCTGGTATTCAATGTCATATCGAAGAGAAGACATAACAACACGTAGTGCTTATTTGTTATGTTTATAGAAGTATTATCTTTGTATTTGTCTATATTTCTAAGATGAGATATTATGTACACGATTTACATTATTCGGTCTATTGTCCTCATCTTTGTCGCCATATTTATCAAAACGTTTCGGCCCTTCAGTATTTGTCTCTATTTCTGAGATGAGGTATTATGTACACTATTTATATTATTCGGACTATTGTCCTCATTTTGTCATCATATTTATCACAGGGTTTAAGCCTTTCAGGATCTGTCTATATTTCTGAGATGAGGTATTATGTACACTATTTACATTATTCGGACTATTGTTCTCATATTTGTCGCCATATTTATTACAACGTTTCGACCTTTCAGTATCTGTCTATATTTCTGAGATGAGGTATTATGTACACTATTTACATTATTCGGACTATTGTCCTCATCTTTGTTACCATATTTTTCACAACGTTTCGGCCTTTCAGTATCTGTCTATATTTCTGAGATGAGGTATTATGTACACTATTTACATTATTCGGACTATTGTCCTCATCTTTGTCACCATATTTATCACAACGTTCTGCCTTTCAGTATCTGTCTATATTTCTGAGATGAGGTATTATGTACACTATTTCCATTATTCGGACTATTGTCCTCATCTTTGTCGCCATATTTATTACAACGTTTCGGCCTTTCAGTATCTGTTTATATTTCTGAGATGAGGTATTATGTACACTATTCACATTATTCGGACTCTTGTCCTCATCTTTGTTGCCATATTTATTACCACATATGGCATAGTGATTAGATCTAGTGACATGACCCAAAGAGTGTCAGTTCAATACCTGGTTAAAGCAGTGGAGAACTTGGAGAGGGGGAATTAACAGGAGATAACTGATAATTGACATCCATTAAATATTGCACGTGGAACTAGAACAGTCTACCTCAGTGAGCGAAATAAAGGGTTCAGTTCGACATTCCAACCACCTAAAGCATGCCGGAGCGTACAACGGCCGAAACGTTCTAATAAATATGGCGACAAAGATGAGGACAATAGTCCGATTAATGTAAATAGGGTATTATCTTTGTCTATTTGTTGATTTTACCTCAACGTTTTAATCGACACATTCTTCGACTTCTCTTAGATACATCGTCTTGGAATTTTGAATCGGTCCCTTTATTTAGTCCACGAGGCTAGATTGTTCTAGTTCTACATGCCATGCCTTTTCTGGATATCTCAATTTCAGTTATTTCCCTTTATTAACCCAACTGTCTAACATTTTGTTCAACTCCTTAAGGACACATGGTCCAGTGAATAAAGGCATTGGTTGAAGTAATCGAAAAAGGGACTTGACCCAAAGATTTGTGAGTTCAATAGCTTTGCTACGGCAGAGGTGAACACAAACTTTGATAAGTTGGGTTATTAAATTAACTGGAAACTGAAACCGAGATATGTTGTGAATGTGACAATAAAGATGATGACAACAGTCCGAACGATATAAATAGTGTAAATAGTTACAGCATCTTATTTCAGAAATATAGAGTTTTCCTGAGGAAGGCGGAGCTTACGAAGGCCGAAACGTTGTGAATATGACAATAAAGATGATGACAACAGTCCGAACGATGTAAATAGTGTAAATAGTTACAACAGCTCATCTCAGAAATATAGAGAGATTCTGAAGAAGGCCATAACGTACAACACCTGAAACGTCGGAAATGTGACTATAAATATGAGGAAAACAGTCCGAACGCTGTAAATAAGTGTAAATAGTTACAGCAGCTCATCTCAGAAAATTTGAGAAATCATGAAGAAGGCCGGATCCTACAAAGGCCGAAACGTCGTGAATATGACAATAAAGATGAGGACAACAGCCCGAACGATGTAAATAGTGTAAATAGTTACAGCAGCTCATCTCAGAAATATAGACAGATGATCATGAGTAATCTTAAACTTCTCAAATTTAAATCAAATCAACTGGGTAAAAAAGAAAAAAAAACTGTTTCGTGTGACTCAAAGTCGTTTTAGTGACATTGTTTATTATGACTTGTTGGGACCTGAGCAAACAGTTTTCTGTACCAACGCTTCAGTTACAATTCGATGCGTTTGCATAAAACATTGGAAATGAAAAGATCTTTTCTCTAGCCAAAGAGGTCGACCACTATTTTTTGCTAAGTCCCAGTGCTTGTTCTCATGTCGCAAATGCAACATGACACATGAGCATAGAGTCGGTATGGGATGTTCTTTCTCGCCTGCTATATTTTTGCTGACCTTTCACCTTCAGACGGTAACTCGCTTCATTTCTTGAAATATTTTCTGGTTCTCACTGATTCCAAGAGACATTTTCGTTCGATAAAGAAACTGAATATGTAGGAACAGCATTAGAAAAATCCATTGAATCAAAACCTAATTCGTTCATCTATAATGAAAACATAATGTCGTCTTTGAAACGTAGCTTAAGATCATAAAAAACCTGTGACAATTCTTTGATGAATGAAGAATGACCTATTTGTCAACTGTTAAATGACTAGAATTATTCTTTAGTTGGTTAGTGAACTATTTTCATTATATATATATATATATATATATATATATATATATATATATATATATATATTATAAATTAATTGATTTAAAATATGTTTTTTTTCGCTACACAGTGATAACCATGTTTCAAAAATGGAAGCTAAAACTGTAAATTTATAAAAATAAGTTACTCCAAAATTCGCTTGAGGAAATGGAACGAATGTCTTTAATTTAATAACAAAATTAAATTCGAAGGGTTTAGCTTCCATTTTTGAAACATGGTTATTACTGTGTAGCGAAAAAAAACATATTTTAAATCAGTTAATTTATAATATTAATGCTCTGTAAATTTACATCGAGCACTAATGTGTAAAAATAAAAATATCTATAAGGACACCGGATTTTATATCTTACTGTTCTTTCTTTTTATATATATATATATATATATATATATATATATATATATATATATATATATGTGTGTGTGTGTGTGTGTGTGTGTGTGTGTGTGTGTGTGCAGGTATGTAGAAAAATAGGAAAGAACACGTTAGGTAAATAATCCGGAGTTCTTTAGTATTTTTGTTTTTATTTTTTAAAATGACAGTGCTCCATACAGAAGTAGAGTTTAAATTATAATTGTTTTTAAAAAATATGATTCCTTCGCGACATAAGTGTTCTCATGTTTCAAAAACGAGAGCTGAAACCCTCAATATGATTATTAAAATTAAGTTGAATTAAGGTATCGAGTCCTGTTTCATCTTCAAGCGAAAATTTAGGAATAAGCTATCTTGTGGTGGTAAACTTCCTCGAAGTAACTCTAAACTTAATAAATAACATTTACACACCCCACAGAAAACCTAACACTAATCCCTTGTATGTACAACCTAAGTCAAACCACCCTCCATCTATAATTAAGCATATACCCACATGAATATAACAAAGAATAAGCATGAACTCCGCAAATAAGGAATTATTCCGACAACATAGTAATTTTTATAACACAGCCCTGAATAATAGAGGATACAAAAGCGATGACATAAGCTATAGAAACAATAGTACCAATAGTAAAAAAAAACAGGAAAAGAAAGATCATATGGTATACCCCTCCGTTTAACCAAATGGTCAGTACTAAACTAGAGCATAAGTTCCAAGCTTTAATTGAAAAACACCTGCCCACTAATAGCAAACTTAGCGAGATCTTTAATAAAAACACCTTAAAATTAAGTTACAGCTGTACTGAAAATCTAGAAAGAATCATAAAAAAACATAATAATAAAATCCTGGAAAAACACACATGCCAAAACAGTATTAATAAAACTCCTGAACTGAAATTAGACAAAAATAATGAAAAATTATGTGATTGTACGAACCCTAAAGACTGCCCGTTAGAAAATAAATGCCTCACAAAATCCGTGGTATACCAATGAACTATCTCATCCATTGAGAGTCCTAACACTGATAGGATATACATTGGGTCAACGAAGAATGAATTTAAAATTAGATGGAGACAACACAAAAGCTCCTTCAATATTAGAAATAGAAATCAGACATCTCTATCCAAATATTTCTGGCATTTAAAAGAAACGAATAAAACTCAAAAGTAAAATGGAAAATAATAAATAAAACAAGAACTTGTAAGACCTGGGATGACCCATGCCCTTTATGCCGACATTAAAAACTACACATCATTAAGTTTCTAAATAATGAAAAGTTATTAAACCATAGGCAGGAGTTAACAGTTTTTTGCCGACATCAACAAATTTTCGCATTAAATAAACATAAAAAAATAGATAAATAAATAAATTCCATAGTTTAATAAAAGTCTTAAAAGCTTAGCCCAATCATTAAATAGAAAAACCATTTGTGAGGTCGTCAAAAAACAAATTGTAGTTCAGTGCAACGCGTTTGTATATGAAATAATCAATTGAATAAACAAATAAATAAAGAGATTAATAGATAGATAATAATAAAACAGAATGCTCTCGACACTTAACGACCTGCCGTCGCGCCAAAAAATATCTTTCGCTTTAAACTGACCAGACGGTGACCGCCACCATCGGCTTTGAAATAGACACCTCACCGTAACCTGGCATAAACTTTCCGAAGGTGACTGATCTGTAGATAAGAATTCACTCTTCGACCATCTAACCAAAATGGCCGCCCCAGCAGTTTCCATAGTAATTAATGTTGCAAAAGACCATACTTATAAACACGCGCAAACCACAAGATTCCTAAATTTGCGCTTGAAGATGAACCGGGACTCAATACCTTAATTCAACTTAATTTCAATAATTATATTGAGGGTTTCGGCTCTCGTTTTTGAAACATGAGAACTCTTATGTAGCGAGGGAATCATATTTTAAAAAAATATTAAAATATATATATATATATATATATATATATATATATATATATATATATTATTATTATTAGAAGTCTTATAAGTATAAGACACTCTACTCGATCAGCAAACCTTCGGTGTCTTGATTTGGAAATAATCAAACAAATACCAAAGGGAAAAAATGGTATAAAAAAGAAAGAACCAAGAACATGTACGTTAGCCGAAAATAATCGTCCAGCATGCAAGTCCAAGGCCCAAAGAAAAAAAAAACCGATATGAGTACACAAAATAACTAAATAAAGTGCTCAATACAGTGAGTAGAGCAGACCTCGTTAGATCTTTAGAGACAGCCTTCCCTGGCGATCCGTTTAGGTGAAACCGTGGTAGGTTTGTTTGGCTCTCTAGGTCTAACTATATATATATATATATATATATATATATATATATATATATATATATATATATATATATATATATATAATGAAAGTAGTTCACTAACCAACTAAAGAGTACTTCTAGTCATTTAAAGTTTAAAGAGGAAATGACATGAAACAGTGTTTATTTGAGTCTGCATTATTACTGTTTCATATCATTTCCTTTTTAGTCAGCTTATCCTGAAGATCCGTTTAGGTGAAACCTTGGTAGGTTGTTCCTGGCTCTTTAGGATTTATTCCATTTATCGCTGCTCTGCATACCGTATTGAGCACTCTACGTTTTAGCTTTATTACTCGCTTGGGTTTTATCTTTGGACTAAAACCTTAAGGCACGGGATGATTTATTTCGCCCTGTTCGGATGTATCTAGTTCTTTCTTTCTTTTTCAAATTTTTTCCTCAGGTACCAATTTGTTTTGATAGACTTACAAGTTGTGCTATCCGAGGTTTTTTCCAACCGAGTATTACTAGTAGTATTATATATATATATATATATATATATATATATATATATATATGAAGAAATATAGTCTTATGATGTGCTATATTTATGGGATAAAGTGCTCAATATCAGAGATAGAGCGTGTGTAAATATAAAAGTGAACATGGAAGTCAACACTTAGAGGCGACAGCCTGTTTCATGCTAGACGCAACCGTCAGGTCTGACGATTGCGTCTAGCATGAAACAGTCTGTTGCTTCTAAGTGTTGACTTCTATGTTCACTTTATATATATATATATATATATATATATATATATATATATATAATATAATATAATATAATATAAAAGGCTTAAACACTAATATCTATGGTTATAATTTATTATATTGGAATCGTAATCACGATCCAATTCATCAGAACTACCAATTAAAAAAAACAACAAATATATATATATATATATATATATATATAAACAACAAATATATATATATATATATATATATATATATATATATTTGTTGTTTTATATATATATATATATATATATATATATATATATATATATATATATATATATATATATAAAGGCAGGTTGTGTGTGTGTGTAACGAATGCACGGCCGCAATTTTCGACGGATTTGCACCAAAATTTACATGCACATGCTCCAATTTAGTATAAAAGGCAAAGACAGACATCGATAGTGGAAATAATCGATTTTTTCATGCTTCTACGGTAGTTTTCATGTAGTTTGCGGCCATTTTCTACTGGCCAGAGTGAGAGCCAACAGCTGACTGACACGAATGTTAACTAGCATGCTAGCATGCAAAAAAAAATCGATAGCTGCATTCGTCACAAGTGGGAAAAATTTAAATCTGCATGGCACTTTACTCCAATTGGCTCATTCGCTTGCTTAAACTCAACGTCGATTCTGATTCCGCAGAACTGTGTTGGGTGCGAAAAAGTATTTGTTGTTAACATTCTTTTTTCATTTGGTTTTTCCAGTTACGAGTCCTTTTTTTAAAGCTGATCGTTTTGTGTTCATTTTGTTTAGTACTTTTTTCGTAACAGATTTAATGTTTAGTATAGAGCTTAGAAAAAATTCGCAGTGTGAGATAGGTAAAAAGTAAGGCATGTAGCAACATCAGCACGGCAAAGGGCACTCCTTTAAAGACAAGGAAGGGCCAAAATATTTTAAGTCAAGTTATAACGATTGCTGTATGAGTCGTATGATTTTTGAATCAAGCACGGGCAATGCCGGGCCATGCTGCTAGTATATATATATATATATATATATATATATATATATATATAGTGTCTGTGTGTGCGATGGGTAAATACTCGCCATTTTATATTTTTAATTACGCGCATGCGCGTTGTTTGTTTTTGATTTTATGACGGCACAGTATCGTAGGGTCAGTTGGGCCTGTGAGAAAAAATTCATTATGACGCATTTCACTTCGCTATAAATTTGGAAACGGCATGCTGGACTGCTTGGCATTCGCGCTGGAAGATCCAATAGGGACATTTCAGGGTGTTTGGCTGTTAATCTGAGGTCAGTGCAGAGGATTAGGAAAGAGTTGGATGAGACAGATATGGTGATTACGAAGGTGTTTAAAGTGACCACTAGTGATGGCGACGTTATGCCTTCATTCACCTTCCTACAGGCCCTCAAACTCAACATGGAAGCCTGAATCAAGTGCCTTGAGAAGGTAGCGCTGCCATGGATTAAGAGGGTGGCTGCTGGAAGACCCTATGTCTGACAACTGGACTCTGCACCATGCCGCACAAGCAGGGGAATCCAGTCATAACTGTCAGACAAATTCTATGACTAAATCACCCCTTACATCTGGCCAGCTAGCTGCCCTTGATTATTATGTGTGGGGCGCAGTTAAGCAAAAGACCAATAAAACTCCTTGTAACACCAAAGATGAACTGAAGGCAAGGATTATGACAACATTCACCAACTTAAACAAGGAGACTGTCCAGAAGAGTTGTAAGAGATTCCGAAGTCATCTGGAAGGCCATGGTTGAAGCCAATTGAAATTTTATCGAATAAATTTACTCTTTAGTATTTCAAAATATTTTTGTATAATTTTGGCAAATATATCTGTTAAAATGAGATATCAGTGTTATTTTCATTTTGTGTGTGTGTGTGTGGGGGGGCGCGTCATTTAGACGACAATTTATCCATCGCACTATGTATATCTGTTAAAATGAGATGTCAGTGTTATTTTCATTTTTGCATCATTTAGACGACAATTTATCCATCGCACACTGGGTATCTGTTAAAATGAGAAGCCAGTGTTATTTTCATTTTTGCGGCATTTAGACGACAATTTATCCATCGCACCCTGTATTATATCAGGTTACTCTACGAGTTTCACTGGTACTATGTCACCCGATACTACTTGCTGCATTGTGGGGTCATCAAAGACTAAAGTGGTTCTGCCATCAGATTCTTCTGGTGAGGAGAGTGGCTAGGCACATAGAAAGATTCAAAATAAAACCTTTTTTTTTTTTTAGGATCAACGGCCCTATAGCATATTGGGGTCTGGTTACTAGGCGCCATACGTGTGTTTGCAGCAAGTTCTATGCTAATAGTTTATTACCTTGTACTTCTCATCAAAAAGAGAAAATTTATTAAGACCTACAATGGACTGGAATTTGTGAATATCCATGATCGTCAACGTCCTGAAGGGACGCGGCACATAGCGACAAAATTTAAAACGAGGGCGTTAGTCGGGTGAATGAAGCCGGCTAATTTGTGCATCTAGAAACGTCGAACGCCTGAAATTTAAAATTTAAATACAAATAACAGCATTTTCAATGTATCCCTTGATGTAGAATTATAACCGTCATTTGCTATTCCATACCCACCCCACATATAAATGATTACATTATTTAGTCTGAAGAATTCCTTTCGAAGGACGAAACGGGTATTTTTGCCCCATTTTCTTTTTTATTTGCCCACCATTAGTCTGATATACAGTGTTTATAGATAATATTCTACCATATTTATGATAGAAAACGCAACAATAAAGATCGTGTAGCAGCAATATTTGTTGTGGGTGGCGATTCGTAGAGATGAATTTTTAAATTCACACCTTTGCACGTGGATTTCTTCTGTGTCACCTAAAGCTATAGGCATGGTGACCCCCTCCCCAAGAAAAACAAAACAAAACGAAAACAAATAAACAAGGAAAACAGGCAAAATTGTGGACAAAAATGCTTTATGTCATCGTAGTTTGTGCTTTTCTTCTTTTTCCTTTTTTTTAAATACCTTTTCATTAACATTTTATGTAGGCGTATATATATATATATATATATATATATATATGTGTGTGTGTGTGTGTGTGTGTGTGTGGTGTGTATGTGCGTGTTTTATTTTTTTTCATGATCAGTGCGTGTTTCTTACTGTTCTTTTGCAGACATTTTGGAAATAATTGGCATGAAAATAGGAACTGGAGAAAAGAGATTGGGACGAGATGGATGAACTAAAGGGAGAGAAAACAAATGCGGAGGAACGAGAATGAAAGAGAGTGAGAGAGAGTGAGAGAGAAACAGAGAGAAAAGGCAGGGAAGGAAGTGATGAAAATGGCGGTTTTAGGAGCAAGACAAGAAGGGAAGAAGAAAGCGAGAAAGAAGAAAAGAAAGGATGATTAATATATAAATAATGACAAAAGGAAAAAAATGGGACAGAAAGAGAAAAAAGGAGAAGAAATTTAAAAGAAAAAGAAAGACAAAAAACGATGGAAAAAATAAAAAAAGGAAAATTAATAAGTAGATAAATAAAGAAAGAAAGAAAGAAAGAAAAAAGTAAAGAATATGAAATAAAAAAATTATGGAAAAGAAAGAAAAAGAAGAAGAAAAAGAAAGAGAATTTGAAAGAAAAATGAAAGAATGTAAAAGAGAAAGAAAGAGAAAGAAAAAGAGGAAGAAGAATGGAAAATAGAGAAAACTGATAAAGAATGGAAAAGAACAAAGAAGGAAATACAAAGAGATAAATGCGAAAAAACAAAGAAAGAAAGAAAAGAATTAGAAAGGAAATAAAAATAAAGAAAGAATGGGAAAAAAGAATGGAAAAAAGTTAAAAGAAGCGAAAAGCAAGCACATCAAAAATATTAGCTTTTTAGCCAACTCTTTTTATTAATCAGAAGATTAAACAACAGAGAAACAGTTTTTTTGGAGGGGGAGGAAGTTTGTCACCAGATGTTGGGGGATTGTTGATGTCACGAAAGCATCAGGCAAGAAATGACTTCCTCGAAATAGGAAACTTGAATTTGCTTACATTTAATAGACAAGCAGCAACCCAAGAGAGACGCCCTTTTAACAATAGCTGCTAGAAAGCGATAATAACATGTTTTTCAATTTCTTCAAACCTGAGAGAGTTTTCCTGGCAAATAATAATAATAATAATAATGATGAAGAAGAATTCAAGAAAGTAGGGCAAATGGGATTATTCAAATCTTGCAGAAAGCTTTCAATGCATAGCAGAGGTCTTGCTGACATGCAGTTATTCCTCAAACCCTGTCGGCCCTCCAAAAATCAGGCTGTGCTCTCATGATGAAAGCTGACGTACCATTGAAGTTGCTCAATCAATCAAACTCGAGGAAAGCTTGAAGAGTATTAGAGATTGAGATCACCCGACACACGTTATATATATATATATATATATATATATATATATATATATATATATATATATATATATATATATATATATATATAATAATGTGTGTGTGTGTGTGTGTGGGAGAGAGAGATGTAGTAACAAATATCTAGGGAATTTGAAATGACAGATAATTTTGTCCCACTCTCATGTTAACCTCGTTTTCCATGTCTCAACAGAAGATAAGAACCTTATTTTTTTTTACTATTGTTTTCCCTTTGTGGAAGTCATTTCGCGTCTTAAATGCTTTAACCGTTTAGGCAATAGCTTTTGCACGCACGCATTCACACAGGCACATCTATATATATACATATATATATATGTATATATATATATATATATATATATATATATATATATATAGTGAGAGAGAGAGAGAGAGAGAGAGAGAGAGAGTGGGAGAGAGAATGAAAGAAAGAAAAGAGCAGTAAAAGTTACATAGAAGATAAATGAAAAAAAAACTTCAGGGGAAGATAGTCCGTATTGTTGTGGGTATTGTCTCATATATATATATATATATATATATATGTGTGTGTGTGTGTGTGTGTGTGTGTGTGTGTGTATGTGTGTGTGTGTGGGTGTGTGCGCTCGCGCGTGCATGTGTGTGTATGTTTATATATTACTGTCATAAGGATATTTATCGTCTGTTTATTTTGAATGTCTTCAGATTTCAAATAATTCCTTTAAATTTTAACGATGGAAACCTTTTTTTTTGTATTTCATATCACTCGCTTTTGTCTGTATTTTGTTTTAAAATCCATAAATACCCTTCTCTCTCTCTTTTCTTTTTAATATTCTTTCTTTCTATATATATATATATATATATATATATATATATATATATATATAATTCGTTTCCCCGTCACTCCCAGTATTCTTTGTTTTTGTTTTTTTTCACCCATGTTCCAATTTTCTCTCTCCTTATTTTTCTTTATTTTCTTTTCTTTTCTTTTCTTTTCTTTTCTTTTTATTTAACCACTGGAAATCAATTCTTTATTTTTTTTTAATTTCTTTTTTAAAAACTTGTTTATCATAACAACAACACCATTACTTTCAAAATTATTAAATCTTTTTCCAAGTAAGCCATTGCATTTTGCTTCTATCCTCATTTTTAAAAAGTTTCTTTTAAAAAAATTAAATTATGTATAACTGGAGGCGATCGTTTTTATTTGACCTTTTTGACCTTTTTTGACCTTTTTTTTGTCTTTACATCTTTTGTTGTCTGCTGGGGATCGATCTGCGGGTAACCAATTTTTTGTTTGCATCTGTTTGTCTTTAATTATTTATTGATCATTTTACAATTAATATATTTCGAATTTCATTAATTTATTTATTCAATTCCCAGGTTTGGCGTTTCGCCATTGATCCACTTCAAGATCCATTTAAAGTCTTTCACTGATATATTTTTTTTGTCTTTCATCGCCCCTTCTGAAGATCCGGGCACAATTTGGATAAAGAGAGACAGAGATAGAGAAAGACAGGAAATTAGTGACTATAATTCATAATAAATTATAAATAAAATGAACAAATCTTCCATTTGGAAACACTATGGAAAACTAGAAAAGAACACTACCTCTGTCCCATAACATTAGTACATCTGCAAACAGTAATTTTCCAAGCATAGCTCAGATGTGGACCAAGGCCGAAAGCAGTGGGCACCAAGTGAGGATCGAACTCACTCGTAATTGTTCTAGCGAGACAAGCTTCCTTAGCATTACACCAGCTCGAGGTGCCCTACAGCTGCATGCAAGTCTCATACACTAAATGTACCAAAAATTATCGGGACAGAGGAAGTAATTTACAAAAGAAATTTCACTGCATAATAGAAAAAAAATATTTAAAAAAATAAATTGGTAACAACACTTTATTAAATTAATAATAAAATAAACTTACTACTATACAGAATTAAATCTATTTAACTTAAAAATACATTTAGAAAAATTCCGAATTTAATGACTTAAAAATAAAATAAAATAAGGAATATTCCAATTTTAAAAATTATATAGTGCTACTTAAATATATGATCTCTCTCTCTATATATATAATTATTTATTTATGTATGTATGTATATATATATATATATATATATATATATATATATATATATATATATATATATATATATATATATATATATATATATATATAATTATTTATATATATATATAATTAAAATTTTGAATTCATTCCGTATAAACTAATCCTATACTTGGGTATATATATATATATATATATATATATATATATATATATGTGTGTGTGTGTGTGTGTGTGTGTATACTTAAATATATGATCTATATATATATATACTTCAATGTATGATATATATACTTAAATATATGATATATATACTTAAATATATGATCTATATATAATTATATATACATATATACTTAAATATATGATCTATTTATCTATATATATAATTATATGATCTCTCTCTCTCTCTCTATATATATATATATACTTAAATATATGATATATATATATATATATATACATATACTTAAATATAAGATCTATCTATCTATCTATCTATCTGTATATATATATATATCTTAAATATATGACCTATCAAAACAGCGGATCACTGAAGTATGCAATGCAGGAGTTGAGAAAATTCTCTGCATTAAATTATACATTAAAAATAGATATATACGGAAGAAGGCAAGAATAAGTAGTAGTACCGTATACGCTGGTGTACAAGGCTACTTGGCGTATAAGACGGCCTCCCAAGTTAGATGACCCGCAAGTTAAAATATAGGTTTGGGGCTATATTCGCCGTACAAGACGACTGAAGTAAGCATATACTTTCTTTTAACTCAAATTCCAGTGAATACAAACAAATACCACAATCTACAATACCTCACGAGTGGGGGATGTATTTTCGGTCGGCTACTACGGTAGCCAGAATGACATTTCCCCGCTAACCAGCCACTCGTTCCACTCTTATTGAATGCCATATTTAAACGACTTGTTGAGATACACATCCAGTTGTGTTTTTGTTCAACATCATCGAAAAAATGAGGCGAAGCAGGGGTTGGACTACCGTTAAAAGTCGCCCAAGCTAACAACTTACCATAAACCACACAGTTTAAGGCTTACATTTTTATACCTGGGGTATAAGACGGGCTCCTATTTTTTGTACGGTGGTGGGGTAAGATTAAAAGGTCGCCTTGTACGCCGACATATACGATAGTCTTTAAGGTCGACCACATATTTAAGAAGAATCATGAACGTAGACCACATACTGAAGTAGCACCAGTTTATATAGTACGTCTGTCCCATAAATGTTACATTCAGTGTATGAAATTTGTATGCAAATGTAGCAACTATTATGGGACAGGCTTAATGAATTGTAGTTTAAAAATAATCAAAACATTTCTAAAGTAATATTGAAGAAGAAGAGGAAGAAGAGGAAGAAGAGGAAGAGGAAGAAGAGGATGAGTAATATCTTACAGTTAGGCAGTGTTAATAAACATTTAAAAACAAAAGAAAAAGAAACAGCAAAGGACTAAAGGGGTCAGTGAACATAACCATTGGCTATTTGATACTGCTGGGCATCCACAATGACGCTTGTGTAACCTGCCTGAGGCATCATGGGATAGGGTCTTTGCGGCTGGATTGGTCCAGTTTGGTAAAGGGCCGACTGTCCATACGTATCATAGCCACAAGTGGCCGCTTTTAGACACGTGGTATAAGCGTCCTGCTCTGTGGCAGCGGCGGCGGCGGCAGCGGCAGCGGCGGCGGCCAAGGATTTCTCTTGCAAGGTTCGCATGCTCAACAATTTTTGCGTCGTTGTTGATGTGGCCGGTACGAGGCTGCTGGGGGCGCCCCCGGCAACGCCGACGCCGACGCTGTCAGAGAGGACCGTAACCGCAGCTTGGTTTTCCGGAGTGGTCACTGTTGGTACGGGCCCCACGGCGGCCGAGGACCGTTTTAGATCGTGCTGAACGGAGTTGGTCGTCTCGGCTTTGAGGTACACGGGCGAGACATCGTAGTCGGCGACGGAGACCACAGACGACGAGGAGGAGGACTCTGAGGAAGAGGAGCAGGACGATGACGACGCCATGTTGTTGGTGGACCCGTTAACAGGGTGTGTTTGCTGCTGGTGATGATGATGGTGGTGGTGGTGGTGGTGGTGATGTTGCTGTTGTTGGTGGGGATGGTGGTGCTGCTGTTGATGTAGATGTCCGTTCTGCTGGTTCCCCGGCTGGCCATGATTCTGTGTTTGACTGTTTGTGCTATTGGCCGAAGAGTTAGTATTCCCGACAGAATTTGACCCACCATTACTGTTACTGCGGTTAGTACTGCCATTGTTACTACTATTACTGCTGTTTGTGTTAGCGTTGTTGTTGGAGGTACCCACTTGGTATGTCTGGTTCGACTGTCTACGCATAATTACAGATTGGTAAACAGAGTCCCTGGTTTGCGAATTACCAAGACTGGAGTTATTACCAAGACTAGAGTTATTACCAAGACTAGAGTTAAGATGACCATTGGTCTGTTGTGGGTCTACTTGTTGTTGTTGCTGAGCCTTGTACGATTCTTCTTTCACTAGTTGGGAAGTATCCATCAAAGAGTCGTATTTTGAGCCTCCATTCCCGGTAGTCACAACCTCAGCACGATTGACCCCTACACTGATGCCACTTCCGCCCGTCGTAGCCCCGTGACGTTCCCCTCGATGGGTGTGAACCGACGAGTGCCTTTTGTCGTATTCTTCATTAACGACGTCCACTTCCGAGGCGGAAGATTCTGACCGATTGCTGAACGGCGTGGAATAGCTCAACACCGAAGCACTGTTGCTGCCCGGAGTACCACCCGTGCCGTAAGAAGATGCCGTGTCACGTGCGCCACTTCCGGAACAAGGAGCTGCTGTCCGGTATTCATACTGCTGACCTGCTGTGATAGACTGTGTGCTGTCAGACTGACGATAGCTTTCCCGGCTCGAATCGCTGTGACCGAGACGAATTGTGGCGACGTTATCCAGGACACCCGTCGCCGGTTGAGCTGCAGTGACGTAACTTGAATATGATGAAGTGTCTCGGTTAGGATAATATCGTTCTTCGTAGCTCCTGTAAGGACTACGCTCGTCGAAGTACCTCTGGGGCTGGTACGGATACACGCAGGTGCTGTCGCGATACACTCCCATGCTGGCGGTGGCAGGGTGAGGGTAAGGAGAGGAATAGATCGGGTTGTACCGGTCCATTGCCTCGTGGGGGTGCTGGTACATGACGCCTTGGTACCCCTGAACTGGCACTGACATATCAGGGATGTAGTCATATGATGCCGCCTGCCTCTCAGGATAATCGTTGCTGTAGTCTGAACCGTCCGAAATATGAGAGTAAGGCGATCGCCTGGCCTTCGTCCTGTTGTTCCGGACTTTGCCTATGCGCGGAGTACTACGGTCTTGAGGGTATGGCGAAGAAGACTGTGTCAATGTCTGTTCAAGCTGGATCTGCAAGTCTTTGTTCTTGACGTCACTGAAAAATAAAATAAAATGACAAATAAGGATAGAGACGGTAAGGATTTATCAAAAAAAGATCCATCAGATGACGTTGTTTTAACGTTAGGAATGTACTTTTGTCTGTGGGTGTAATATTAGGTTTTGGTACTTTTGGGCATCCCTACTTTTAACACACGGTAACTCAGGTTGCTATCAATAGGATTCATGATACAAATTACATCCAGTAGTAAATAAAATAAGAAATAGATGATATCTGTTGACATGAACAGTGGAACGAGAACAGTCTACTCCAGTAGATTAAATAAAGGGTTTTAGTTTTGAATTTTCTTTAGGTTACCCAAAATCGATATATACACCTGATGATAGGGCACAATGGCCAAAACATTGTGATAAATAAAAGATGACGACAATAGCCTGGATGTAAATAGTGTAAAAAATCTTAGATTACTTTTGGAAATTTGGACATGAAGTATTTTATGATCAGTTATTTTCTCTTTTTCATCTCCTTCACAAGAACCTCACTGTCCAGTCTGGGATTAGATTCACGACAATAATAATTTTTGTTGTTATTATTGCTTTTCTCTGGCACTCCTTATTACTGGTTCCCCTATTGTATCCATTTCTATGCTTGTTGGCTCAGGAGATTTCTGTGGCAAATGGAGAGAAAAGAGAGATCACCGCCCTCTGTGGGATCAGGTTGAGATCATAGACAAAGAACACCATTGGAAAATTCGTAAACTTAAGGAATCAGCACATATGCTAGACCACAAAGGAATCTGCAAATATAAAGATTTTAGATTACTTTCTGGGATGAGGGGTTATCATTATTTGCACTATCTACATTTGGTCTATTCTCCTCATATTTGTTATCACTATATCTCACCCATTGTAAAGTTAAAGCCTCCACAATAGCCTAATTGTGAGTTCAATCCCTGGGCTGGGCAGTGTGTACTTTCACTCAGTGGAAACAGAGCAAACAGTAACTCGGCAGTATTAAAGAACAAGAACTGGATGAGACATGAACAGTGGAACGAGAACAGTCTACTCCAGTAGATTAAATAAAGGGTTTAGTTTGGAATTTTCTTTAGGTTACCCAAATCGATATATACACCTGATGATAGGGCACAATGGCCAAAACATTGTGATAAATAAAAGATGACGACAATAGCCTGGATGTAAATAGTGTAAATAATCTTAGATTACTTTGGGAAATTTGGACATGAAGTATTTTATGATCGGTTATTTCCTACGTATTTCTCTTTTTCATCTCCTTCACAAGAACCTCACTGTCCAATCTTGGATTAGATTCCTGACAATAAGAAATTAAATTCTTTCATTCTCTCCTGTTGAACACAGAACCTAACACTCAATTCTATGATATTTTTGTTAAGCAATTTCTTAAGATTTACAATGTACATGGAAAAAGTCCAAAGACTATATCCGCAAAAACGTTATGTTACTAAGAAAGATGAAGACAATTGCTCATAAATAATAAACATTGCCAAAATTTATAAGAAAACAAAAACAATTTAAGCAAAATAATAAAAATTAATTTAGGATTTTCTCCTTATTTGATATTTTGTTGTTTCTTTAATTAAACAAGCTTGTTAATTAAGAGATGTCTTTGTTTAATTATTCAACAGACTTTTGGAAGAATAAAAACGAAGTAGTACACAACATGTATATCATACCATGGGTTGACCAAAGCCTTGTAAGTGAAATTGGGTAGACGTAACTCTTTGGCAGCCATTGATGGAAACAGGGCAAGCAATAACTCAGCAGTATTAAAAAACAAGAACTAGATGAGATATCCCTAGGCAGAGGCAGTGGAACGAGAACAGTCTACCCCTGTAGATTAAATAAAGAGTTCAGTTCTGTATTCGCTATAGGTTACCCAAAGCGATATACACTTGAGGAAGGCCGGGGGACACAATGGCCGAAATGTTGTGTTATACGAGGACAATAATCCGAATATAAATACTGTAAATAAATTACATCTAATAACGACGGAAATATTTTACAGCGAGAATGTTCCCCGTCATGTAACGGTGGTTTAGTGAAGACAAAATATATTTTTGACAAGATTTTGTTATTTTTCAACTTCCATACTTCAGTTGGTTCATAAAATACTCAGAAAGTTAAGCGAAATTTCATGTCTTCTGAGTAATGAAGTTTAAGCATGTAGCGTGATATGTTCTTCGCGTTACAAAGAAAAGGACAATAACTTACAACACACACACACACACACACACGCACACACACACACACACACACAAATATATATATATTTAAAGATAAACAGACCACTTTAAGGCTCCATTTAATAATTTATTTCCCCATAGCCCTTTTAAAGGACGCTGGAACATCAGACTACACTACCAAAAGGTAAAACGAAAAATGAAATGAACA
>OZ038506.1:6888412-6915912 GCA_964036315.1 Acanthosepion esculentum
ATTATTGAGCACACAGTAAGCACTGAAGCCATTATTAATGGTTAGTGAGATTATCTCGTTAACCACTGCGCCATGGGAAGAGGTTTTAACATTAATCTATCAACATTCCAGAAAGGAAATATGGCTAAATTTTGTAATTATTAAATCCCTGGGATTAGTGAAAAGTATGAAGAGTTGGCGTAGTCTAAAAATGGCTTTTCAGGAACCAATGCAAAATTATGCAACTTTGATAATCTTAGCTCATTAAATATTAAAAATGGTTTCCACGCTTTTGATCGAAAACCAAATTGAGCCTCATCTTAAGCGTTAGATAACATAAATGAATTCTCTTTAATTTTGTCGCAAACACACATATCGTTGGTGAATAAGGTGTGGGACGGCGTATCTCCTTTGCTCTTTGGTTTGCTTATCTTAATGAAAATATAGATTGTGCTCCGATAACTACAGGCAGTCGTGCTAGTAGTTATAGGAGCACTAGAACGGTCCCAATGAGGTTACAGAATATAAAGACTTGAAATTATGAAAAGGGACGCAACAATTCAGACGATGTTATTTTTGAAAACATCTATGAATAGTTTGCTGGTGAATCGTAAAAGCTTGTCATTTCATCGCGTGTATAAGCCCCCCCCCCCCCAGTTACGACGGGTCGGAACAAACTGGATAATAATAATAATAATAATAATAATAATAATAATAATAATAATAATAATATATTGTGTTAGCCCAAAATGCAGATTCTGTGATAAATATCCAGAAACAATTGGTCATCTTGTATCAGGTTGCACGATATTGGCACCCACTGAATATAAAACCCGGCATGACAGAGTGGGCCAATATCTGCACTGGAAAATTTGCAACTCCTACGGGAAGGAAACTGGTACGAACACCACCCAGACCCGGTTACGGAGATAGGACCTGTTGCAATTCTATGGGACTACACAATACACACTGACAGAACAATCAAAGCCAACCGCCCAGACATTGTTATTAAAGACCACAAACAAAAAAAGTGCCTCCTTATTGATATGGCAGTTCCTGCAGACTGCAATGTATCTTTGAAGATATTCAAAAAGCTGTCAAAATACAAGGACCTTGAAATCGAAATCTCAAAAATGTGGCACATGGGAACATCAACAATCCCTGTTGTAGTTGGATCCCTAGGATTGGTTGGAAAATATTCCAGTAGACAAATTGAAGGGATTCCTGGAAGTCCATGCCTCAAAGAGATACAAAAAATTGTTCTGACAAGTACAGCCCACACTTTACGAAGGGCTTTGTCTATGCAATTATTTTTTTTTGTCAGTGGAAAGTGTCATGATACCATTTCTAACCTCAGGTCCCTGGGTGGGACCCGGAAAGAAATGTGTAAACGCCAGATATCAAAGGAAATAATAATAATAATAATAATAATAATAATAATAATAATAATTGCATGTCACTTGCTTGAGCATAACCAGTTGTGTATCTCCCGTAGTAGCTGACCCACTGGGCATCTTTGTTCATGATTAGCATCAAAAGAGTGACTGGTGTCAAAAAAGCGATTGTTTAAGTTTGAGAGTCAGGCAGTCAAGGTGACTTGAGTGTCATATCAAAATACTCGGGAACACCTTTTAATCGGAGACACCTTCTGAGAAGCCTGGCTTGAAGATATTGAAGAGATTTCTAACTTGGCCTCACCTGCAAGTTTCTCTGTTGCTTTCATCAAAACCTGTCATCATATCGCGTACACTTGGCTGTGGTGCATGTTCCTGCTATACAGGCTGGATGTCATGATTGGAATACTGAACGTCACATATTTTTCACCTTAGCGTCACTTTGTTGACATACTGCTCTCTCAATAATAATATTAATAATAATAATAATAATAATTGAAATAATAATAATAATAATAATGATAATATTAATAATAATAATAATAATAGGTTTGGTTTGTTTTACGTCATATCAACCTCAATGGGTTATTTTATGCAGAAAATCTTTTTTTGCTGGTAATGATTTTCTTCTAAAATCTATTACTGGGAATATTTTTCCTTGAGAAAATCTATAGCTATTCCAAAGAATATATAGGTGTTTGTATTGCTGGTATTTTTTTAAAAGTATTGCTGATAATAATTTTTCCTTCAGAAATTATTGCTGGAAATGATTTTTTTTTATTACAAAGTATTTCTGGTATTAAAACCTATTTTTACACAAGTTTGGGTGTTAATTATTTGCCCGAAGCTGGGACCCTAACAGGTGCTTCCACCCTGGGTCAGGGTGAACCTGGGAACACCACCAATTAAGAGGTGATTCCACGCTCCTCAAAACCTCCTTGCTGCTGGACGTAGTTTATCGTCTTACCGAGGACGGAATAATAATAAGTCTGGCTCTATTACCACCACTACTACTTTCATTAAGTTTTTGTTTTTTGCTTCTTTTTATATAATAATAATAATAATAGCAGCAGTAGTAGTAGTAGTAGTAGTAGTAGTAGTAGTAGTAGTCGTCGTAGTAGTAGTAGTAGTAGTAGTAGTGGTAGAAAGAAAATAACACGAGAAAATATGAATGAAGAGTCGTTTGTCGCATTTTTGATCTTTTTATAGGAATTAAATTTCGCGCTAATTTCCGGTTACCGACTGATTCTGATCTTAGGAAAAAATTCGCTTTGTTTGGTTGATTTACCGTGTTATTTTTGGAAGTCGTATCTCATTTGGCCATATTTGCGTCGGATTTGGTCACCAACTGACAACCAGGCGGAGGCGGAGGCGGGTGTAAGTCGGAGGAGATGTGGGAAATGAGAAGAACACAGAGCAAAAGAGGTTTCTAAGGATGCTAGAGAGGAAGAGGGAGGGAGAGAGAAAGAGAGAAAGAGAGAGAGAGAGAGAAAGTGATTTTGGGTAGGAAAAGAGGGTGGGTAAAGAGAGAGAGAGAGAGATTCCGGGAGATTGAGTGAGTGAGAGAGAATCTGGGTAGAAAGAAAGAAAGAGAGCCAGAAAGGGGTGTGTAAGGAAGAGAGAGAGAGAGAGAGAGAGAGAGAGAGAGAGAGAGAGAGAGAGGCAAAAGGGAGAGAAAAAGTGGGCGAGGAAGAAAGAGAGAGAGGTTTTGAGAAGGAAAAGAGGGTCAGAAAAGAGAGAGAGATTCTGGGAGATTGAGAGAGAATCTGGTTAGAAAGAAAGAAAACGAAAGGAAAAACAGAAAGAAAGAAAGAAAGAAAGAAAGAAAGAAAGAAAGAAAAGCAGTGGCTATGAGCGAGTTTAGGAATAACAGAGAAATTTTGGTTGGATAAATTAATAAATACTGTGAAAATTAAACAAGGAGTAAGTGAGAAAGAGAGAAAGAGAGAAAGGAGAGAAAGAGAGAAAGAGAGAGAAAGCGTGACAAAGATTGATTGGAAAAAACAAAATAAAAATGAAAAATTGTGAGAGAGAGAAAATTGTATACGTAGAGAGAGAGAGGGGGGGAGGGAAAGAGTTTCCGGTAGATTGAGAAAGATAATTTGGGTCGGAAGATAGAAAGCAAGAAAGGATGTAGGATAGTGTGTGAGTGAGTAGAGGGGGAGAGAGAGAGAGAGAGAGAGAGAGAGAGAGATTTACTCTAACCAGACAGACTCCATCAAAGAGGCTAATCAGACGTAATGTAAAAAGGTTCTCGTAGCAATCTTACGAGTGCGAAAGGCCTGCTTACATTTGAAATCCGAGGTCTTAACGGGGGCTTGAACACTGATCCTAGGCGCTGGTTGCAAATAGACAAATACCATCATCACTAAGCTGGCCTTAAAGAAACATCACATGTGTATTTGTAGGAAAAATAAATATAAAAAATACGAAAGAGAGAGAAACGACTGTATAAAACAAGGAGCGAGTCCAGATGAAAGGAAACATAGAGGGAGAAAGAGAAGGGGGGGCCTAAAGATTTCAAGCGAATATATATATATATATATATATATATATATATATATATATATATATATATATATATATATATATATCGTTTATTAGTACTTTGTTCAGCTAAATGACATGTAAGGTACATGCCATTTATCTGAACAAAGTGCTAAACATCACATTAACAAGCACCACAACATCATTATATATATATATATATATATATATATATATATATATATATATATATATATATATATATATATGTATATTATAATTTTATCATATAGACAAAACCATTTTACTCACTACAAAGATCCTGCTTGTAGGCAAGCCGTCTTGCCTACAAGCAGGATTGTTCATAACCATTTTCGACTCTCACCCGTCGAAGTGCAGTTAAAATGCACTGAAACGAAGTTGCATCTTTGTAGTGAGTAAAATGGTTTTGTCTATATGATAAAATTATAATATATATATATATATGTGTGTGTGTGTGTGTGTGTGTGTGTATATATATGTATTTATATGTATATACATGTATATATATATGTGTGTATATATATGTATATATATATATGTATATATGCGTATATATATGTATATATATATATATATATATATGTGTGTGTGTGTGTGTATATATGTATTTATTATAATTTTATCATATAGATAAAACCATTTTACTCACTACAAAGATGCAACTTGGTTTCAGTGCATTTCAACTGCACTTTTCACCCGTCGAAGTGCAGTTGAAATGCACTGAAACCAAGTTGCATCTTTGTAGTGAGTAAAATGGTTTTATCTATATGATAAAATTATAATAAATAAATAATTATCGCTCTACTATCGGTATCGATCTCTCTTTTGAATTAATGCTGTGAACATTGGAATTTATATATTACTTTCGTTCTCATCGCATCGGATATACATATATATATATATATATATATATTGGCAGGATATATTAATTTAAACGTGTTTGGTTAAATAATTTAGACGTATTATGCTTATTTATTTTAGTTTTATTCCTTTCAAGTACACAAATTAATTTTTATTATTCCGAGTATTTTCAATCATAGTTCAATCTGAGAACATTTAAAGGAACACTCATGTCCACATTCAGTTTCGACAGATATAAGTCGAAAATACATCAGTGCTTCATCAAGTTAATTATAAGCAAAAGCTTAAAACTATGGAAGCACTTTATATAAGAGAATTACGGTAAAAAATAAAATCAACTACGAGTTTAGCAACAAAGCTCTTAAATGTTTCTAGCGGCAAAGCGTTATACAAAAAATACTAAATTGAAATACTACAATCAAAAATATTTAAAAAATATCAGTTACCGCTTTTGCTTAGAGGTAAGAATATTTTGAAATTTACGGTGTTAACGCATAAAGCATCCATAGATATGCAACCCCTCAAGATGGTTTCAGTTGAGATTGAAAATACTTGGGAAAATAAAAGTTATTTGAAAGAAAATTTCGGAAATTTTCTTAATCAATTTTCTGCAGCCACCAAGAAATTAATTCGTGGACTTGAAATAATTAGAACTAAAATGAATAGACATAATACGCCTTATTATTTAACCACACACACACACACACACACACACACACACACACACACACACACACACACACACAGAGACACATACACACACACACACACACACACACACACACACATATATATATATGATAAAAATATAGCTTTTAAGGTATACTATATTTATGGGTGAAAGTGATCAATATCAGAGATAGAGCGTATGTAAATATAAAATCGCTAGGCCATTGATTGGTATTACGATTGTGTTTAAGCATGAAACAGACTGTCGCCGCTGAGTGTTGACCTCATCTGTCACTATATATATATATATATATATATATATATATGATAAAAATATACCTTTTAAGGTATACTATATTTATGGGTGAAAGTGGTCAATATCAGGGATAGAGCGTATGTAAATATAAAATATAAAAGTGGACATTGAAGTCAACACCCAGAGGTAACAGGCTGTTTCATGAAAAAACGCAATCGTCAGGTGTTTAAGCATGGAGATCGTCGCCTCTATGTGTTGACTTCAACATTCACTTTATCTATCTATCTATCAATCTATCTATCTATCTATATATATATATATATATATATATATATATATATATATATATGTGTGTTTGTGTGTGTATATGTGTGTGTATTTAAGCAGCAAATTCTCTGTTAGGTATGTATGATTAAATAGATTATAAACATTATGCCTGCTTATTTTGATCACAATCCTTTCATATTCACGATTATTTTTCCGTATGTTACAGCTGAATAAGGCAAGAAATGCAGTGACAGTGAGAATCAGTTTTATTTCCTAAGATGGAAGACTTGGGAAAATTCTTACTGTTACAATTGCATTTCTTACCTAACTTATGCACAACTTTATAACATGATCCTGTGAAAATTACGGTTTTTGATTTCGTGATTGGTAAATCTTTCATTTATAATATTCCTCATGTATAGGGGATCTAGATCTTTCGATCTTGATGTTATTTGCCATCTACCTTGTATATATATAGTTCAGTTTTTTTTTACCATCGTCAAACAATAATTAATTGAGCAAAGTAACTTGATGACAAAAATTATACTTTAGAAAACTTTCCCGAAAGAAAGGAATTTTGCTAAGCGTAAATGTGAAAATGTTTATTATGATAAACGTAATATTAAGCTTTTCGGTTCGTTTATTTTGAATGTCAAATTGAATTTCTGGGGTTGCAACCAGATAAAATATCCAATGAAATACGACCATTTTCGATAGGAAATCATCGAAAATATACCAAAACAGACAACAAAAGATAATAAAATCCCTGATTATTGCAAAAAAAAAAAAAAAATTATTGTGCGTGGGAGAAATACAACGTCATATTTGGGACAATTCGACGTGGTGTAATGGTTAACAAACTTGTCTCGCTCGATCGATTACGGCTGTGTAGTGCGTTCGATCTGTTGTGAGTGTTCTATATTGACAGCCTTTTCCCCACAGCTATGTGGTGCAAATGGTTAGCATGTTTGCCTCGCAAGAACAATTACGTGTGACTCAATGGATGCTCCATAATTCCTGCCTTCTATCAAATCTAAGCGACGCTGACTATAACAGTCTAGTCTATATTAAATATTAGCTTTGTCTTCGAATTCTTCTTTTTCTTTTTTCTCGTCATTGCCATTTGTTTTTTTCGTCTGCTTCCTTTCTTTTTTATTCATTCTTCTTCCTTTCTTTTTTATTCATTCTTCTTCCTTTCTTCTTTTTCTTTCTTTCTACATTTCAGTTATATTTGAATTCTCCTTCATTTCTTACTTTTCCTTATCTTTTTCGTTTTTTGTTTCGTTTCTTTCTTTGTTTTTTCATATCTTTATGTTTCTTCGTTTCCTTCTTATTTTTATTCTCATTTGTTTCATTCTTCATCTTATCTTTCTTTCTTTCTTTCCTTCTTTCCTTCTTTCTTTCTTTCTTTCTTTCTTTCTTTCTTCTGCCAGACCTTTTTTCCTTTCTTATTCCAGACCCACCTCTTCTTTCTTTCTTTCTTTCTTTCTTTCTTTCTTTCTTTCTTTACGTTTTTCCTTTCTTATTCCAGACCCACCTTTTTCTTTCTTTCTTTCTTTCTTTCTTTCTTTCTTTCTTTCTTTCTTTCTTTCTTTCTTTCTTTCCTTTTACTTTCTTTTTTCTGTCTTTCTTTTTTCTTTCTTTAGTTTTTCCTTACTTTTATTCTTATTTGTTTCATTTTAACTTTTTATTCTTTCTTTCCGTTTTTTTTTATTTTATTCGCTTTTGTTTCATTCTTCATCTTTGTTTTTTTCTTTCCGTTTCTTCGTTTCCTTCTTATTTTCCTTGTTTCATTTTTTTCTTATCTTGCTATTCTTTCTTTCTTTCTTTCTTTCTTTCTTTCTTTTCTTTCTCTTCGTTTCTTTGTCTTTTTCATTTTTAAAAACTTTTCATTGTTTTCTTTATGAAAGCAGTGACGCTACACAATCTTCTTCATCTGATAGCTTTCGCTACATGGACACCCTTGTAATATAACTTCATTCACAACATCCCTCTCTCTTAAACACTCGACCCTCACTCCTCGCCCTTCTTTCAATTTCACAGTCCTTGTTCTTTGCGTCCTTACACAACTCTCGCCCTCCAACCCACCCACAAGCACTTCAATTCTACGCGACCCCCCTGCTTTGTCGAATGGTGAACAGATCTCCAGTACGCACTCAAAACAAAATTCATGCAGTCTTAAAAAGCTCATTAGCTGTTAATTATCGCGGAAAGAGGTGAAAACGACAATAGCGGTGGTGACGATGTCCGGCAGTCGGCAAACCATCAGTAAAGGAGACATCGTTCTGGCGTTAAGTCCATCTCAATGAAAACGTTTCGATAAAAAAAAAGAAGAAAATAATAATATAAAAAAAGGAAAAACAAAGATTTAAAATCTGAGAATTAAGATTGAGACATGATAAACGCCGGCAGATTCCCGCCTTTCAGTTAAAAACTTCCGGTTCGACATATGACCATCACTGATAAAAAAATTATCCCCCTTATTCCTAGCCATTCTCTTATACTTGGAGGGGAGTAAATAGGTCCCTGATAACAAACTTTATCCGCAAATGAAGCGTACACCTTGGCTTAGTAGTTGTTTATCTCTTTTTTATTACGTATTTTCGCAGTTTCGAATCTTTACGTAAATCTCAATAGATGCGTTCGCTACTAGTCCTACGAAAGTTCTCCGCCTGTCATCAGTAAAAATAGATATAATAGTCATTTAATACAATTATCTGATATTTCTACAATCTTATACGCATGTTTGCAGGACACGACTGGCGTGCAAAACAAGAACACGCGACTAATCTACAGTTCTGGATACTTAACAATGGAGTAAAACGGGTTGGTCGCTCGGTAACCACCTACACTGACAAGCTAAGTTGTGACAAATAATGTTGCCCGAATGACCTTCCGACATTGATACAGGACTGTTATGTACATTATTCGGACTATTGTCCTCATCTTTGTCGCCATATTTATTACAACGTGGGTTTTGGCATCTTCAAACCTTGTGGACTGGCGCTACACAATCACAAAGAACTGTACCAGATAACAGAAACCACGTCACTTGAGGACTTTCAATAACAGAAACAACTATAATGGATAGCACATGTAACTCGAAGAGAAAATAATGACATTATCAAAATGATGACGTTCCACAAGACTTCAAACAAAAGGTTAGGAAGGAAACCACCATCAATACTGCAAAGAGCGATAACAGCTACTGGACTTGAGAGACCTGTTTTCCTGAAAAATTGTTTTAAGAGAAAAAATTTATAAATTTCAATCGATGGTCGCAATGGCTATTCGGTTAATGAATGCCGAATGTTTCCTTATAAGGAAAAGGCAAATATTACCACTTCAGCCTTGGAGAGCTTATAAACGTACAGTGATTGGAAAATTAATGTAGAACAGTGGATAAATGTATGACAAAGAATGCATTTTCGGTATATAATTCATACCGTTGTATATAACGCATCCTTGTTTATGGGACAAAGTTTTTAAAAAAAGTAATATTTGAGTTTCCTATTGGTGAAAAATTCAACTGATACTTTAGATATTAATATCTATTGTTTTAAACAAGAAAGAGTTCAATATCTGTCTATATCTTTGAGAAGAGAACCATTTACATTATTCGGACTATTGTCTTCATCTTTGTCGGCCGTTGTACGCTCCGGCCTTCTTCAGGTGGTTGGAATGTCGAACTGAACCCTTTATTTTGCTCACTGGGGTAGACTGTTCTAGTTCCACGTGCCATGTTTAATGGATGTCAGTTATCAGTTATCTCCTGTTAATTTTCTTAACTGGGTATTGAACTCACACTCTTTGGGTCCTGTCACTGGATCTAACCAACGCCTTTATCCACTGTGCCATGTGTTCTTAAGGACATCTATGTATGAATTTCTCGGTATTATAAACCTAATGTCTTCAGCAACCATTTTTACCAGTGCTCATATTGCAAGTTTTGCTGTTATCAAATACATGTTTTTACCAGAGCTCATATTGCAACTTTGTTGTTATTATCACTTTTCTCTGGCACTCCTTATTACAGGTTCCCATATGGTATTCATTTCTATGCTTGGTCGGCTCAGGAGATTTTTGTGGCCTAGCATATGTGCTGATTCCTTAAGTTTACGAATTTTCCAATGGTGTTCCTTGACTATGATCTCATCCGAAACGTTGTAATAAATATGGCGACAAAGATAAGGACAATAGTCCGAATAATGTAAATAATGTACATAATACCTAATCTCAGAAATATAGACAGGACTGTTATGGTTGATGTGATAGACTGATAAATGTCCGTGCTAACTCGACTGGATGAATAAAAAGGAAACTACAATGTTATCGGTGATAACCTAACATCATTGCTTCAGTCACTTTCCCAACGCCGTCTGCCTTTTCCATTTTGCATTAGTGTAAAGTGAATACAACAAACATAATCAGAATTTGAGCTCTGCTCACTAACGGCACATTCGCCAACAATCGTTACACTTCCTGCGCACACGCCATAAATATAATATATATATATATATATATATATATATATATATATATATATATATATATATATATATATATATATGAAGAAATATAGTCTTAAGATGTGCTATATTTATGGGATAAAGTGCTCAATATCAGAGATAGAGAATGTGTAAATATAAAAGTTAACATTGAAGTCAACACTTAGAGGCGACCTGGCGACTGCGTCTAGCATGAAACAGACTCTTGACTCTAAGTGTTGACTTCAATGTTAACTTTTATATATATATATATATATATTTCATATATTTAACTATATAATTAAATTAAAAGCATGAGTTCTGTTTCATCTTCAAGTAAATTTTAAAATAATTTTGCAATAATTATTTCGCTTGAGGATGAAGCAGAACTAATGCTTTTAATTTAATTATATAATTAAATTTGAAGTTTTTAGCTTCGAATTTTGAAACTTGGTAATTCCTGTGTAGCGAAGGAACCATTTTTTTAAATCAGTTAATTTATAATATTTATGCTCTGTAAATTTACATATATATATATATATATATATATATATATATATATATATATATATATGAAATGGACAAAGTCCGACAATTATTTTAAGACATTTTTATGTTTATACATTCTTTTTATAGATACAAATATTTAAGTAAATGCTCTGTTTATAATAAACAATATTAAACAACATTTACAGGCCTGAATGTCCGAGGAATTTTTATAGAAAATTTTCGTCCTCCGACAGGAATCGCACCTGTATCCTATACGGAACCGTCATATAGCCTGACGTGGAAGATTAAAGTTTAAAAGCAGTAAAATCGACCATGCTAACCGAACGTTCGTCTGTGTCCGAAACGGTTAAGGCACTTCGGGCTGTATGACGGTTCCGTATAGGATACAGGTTCGATTCCTGTCGGAAGACGCATATTTTCTATGACGATTTATCGGACATTCAGGCCGGTAAATGTCGTTAATACTGTTTATTATAAACAGAGCACTTACTTAAATATTTGTATCTATAAAAAGAATGTATAAACATAAAAATGTCTTAAATATATATATACTTAAATAGAATGGACGTCATTATTTTACCTTGCGGGGAACCTTTCGGCCAACACGTTCTCAAAAGGTCAACGTTGGCGAGAAGTAGGAAATAATCAAAGACAAATTAGCGAATGAGGAGGGATATTTTCCATTTTACACACTTTTTAGCAATCGTCAGGCCGCGTGCGTACACACACACACACACACACAAACACACACACACACACACACACACACACACACATATATATATATATATATATATATATATATATATATATATATATATATAATAGCTTGTCACTCGTATTCGTGGATACCCGTCTACAAGGGCGGCTAGCCAATCCCTATTGCAGACGCTCTCTCAGGCACATTTGTGTTTGTTCAACACCCACAGAACCCATACTGCAACTATGCTGAGCAGACCTCAGTTAAAAGTTTCTGGGTGGGAAGCGTGTTATCTAGCGTGATCATCAAGCTGAACAAGGCCAGCACGCTGAAACCCTCGGCACGATGACTTGTGACTTCATGCTAGCACACCTATCCATCCCCTATCCCCTATAATTTTTTATGCTATGTCCTTTCAGAGCCTTAGGCGATCATTATTCTACACAGATTCTTTATTTTCTGCGAATGGTTCTGACTTCATTGGAAAGATAGTGGAATGGTTTCCTGTAGCTGTTTAACCCAGAACTAGAGTAAAGCTATTGCGAAATTATACAAAAGTGAACGCAACAGACTAAGCCGGAATTTGAACCTGGCTCATCGTATTCATTTTTGGCATTGATATCCATTGTACCACCCGCACACCCATCCCTCAGATAGTGGCATGGATTTGAACGCAGTTCGTGAATTTCATATTTTTGCCAGCTTACTAATAGAATGAGTTGAAAACCTTTTATTGATTTATTTTTCGCAAATGTTATGTTGCGCAACGGTGGCCTAGAAAATTATTCGTTTTTTTTTTGTTTTTACCTGGGATCGAACATCAATCCACGGTGTTAAAAGGAAAACCTCATTTATTCGATTCATCAGGCAAAGAGCCGCACATTTTTTCTTTCCTGCTTTTTTTTCCTTTCTTTCTTTCTTTCTTTCTTTCTTCTTCCAGACCTTTTTTCCTTTCTTATTCCAGGCCCACCTTTTTCTTTCTTTCTTTCTTTTTTTCTTTCTTTACGTTTTTCCTTACATTTATTCTCATTTGTTTCTTTCTTCAACTTATATTTTTACCCTTTCTTTCTTTCTTCCTTTCCTTTTTCTTTCTTTTTTCTGCCTTTCTTTTTTCTTTCTTTACGTTCTTCCTTACTTTTATTCTTATTTGTTTCATTTTAACTTTTTATTCTTTCTTTCCGTTTTTTTTTATTTTATTCACTTTTGTTTCACTCTTCATCTTTGTTTTTTCTTTCCGTTTCTTCGTTTCCTTCTTATTTTCATCTTCCTTGTTTCATTTTTTCTTATCTTGCTATTCTTTCTTTCTTTCTTTCTTTCTTTGCTTTTCTTTCTTTTCTTTCTTTCTTTCTTTCTTTCTTTTTTATTCTCTCTCTTCTCTCTCTCATTCCGTCTCTCTCTTCCATTTTATATTTCCATCTCTCTCTGACATGCTTTGGTTTTCTACCTCTCTTTTTATCCCTCTCTTATTTTATCTTTCAGTCACCTCTTTTTTCCTTCTGTATCTTTCTTTTTTTATCAGTCCCTTCTCTCTCATTCTCACTTTCCTACTCTCTTTCTTACGTTTTATCACTTCTACTATTTCATTCTCTCCCTCAATGCATGTCTCCTCCTATTTTATCATTACCCTTCTCTCTCTCCCTCTCTCTCTTATTTTTGTCCTTCCCCTCATTTCGTTTTTCTCATTCCCTCTCATCTATATAATAAATGCGAATATCAGTGTGTCATTGTATCATACACTTACAATTAAAGGGAGACAACCCTCTAACTTTCAATAGCTCATCTTGTATCTATCTATCTATCTATCTATCTATCTATCTATCTATCTATCTATCTATCTATCTATCTGTCTGTTTGTCTGTTCTTATCTATCTATCTATCTATCTGTCTCTGTTTCTCTGTCTATCTATCTATCTATCTATCTATCTATCTATCTATCTATCTATCTATCTATTTGTTATCTCTCTCTCTCTCTCTCTCTCTCTATCTATCTATCTCAGTCTGTTCCTATCTATCTATCTATCTATCTATCTATCTATCTATCTATCTATCTATCTATCTATCTATCTATCTCAGTCTGTTCCTATCTATCTATCTATCTATCTATGACTACGATCTCGCTAAAAATACAAGGCATTCCACAATTTATGCGGTTTAAATGAGATTCGTAGATACTTTTTCACTCTCTCACCATTATTTCCCCCATATTCTAATGTGCTGTACAAAGTTTGTTAGAGAGAGAGAGAGAGAGAGAGAGAGAGAGAGAGAGGAAAAGAGAGGAAAAAGAGATCTGGATAGAGTTGAAGAAAGAATAACAGAGAAATTGAAAGAGAGAGAGAAATAGACTGAAAGTCACAGAAAGAAATGGAGAGCGGGAAAAGAGGAAGAAAAAATAAGAAATTGAAGCGGGAAAGAAAGACAAAGAAAAATTGAAAGAGAAAAAAAAGTGACTGAAAAGCAGAGAGCCAGAGAGAGGGTGGGTGGATTTCTGGCAAAGGGAGAAGGAGGATGAAAGAAAGGGGTTGGCGGAAAGAAACAAAGAGAAAGCGAGACAAACGGCGAGTGATTCCACGGATCAAGGAGCGAGTGATAAAGAGATAGAAAGAGAGAAACAGGGTTCTAGAAGGTTCTGCGGGAATAAAGAGGAAGAGAGCATCAAAGAATAAGAGAAAGGAAAGCAAAGAGAGAATGAAAGGTAACGAGAACGAGGCTAAAAAGAAAAAATAGAAAGAAAGCGAGAAAAGAACGAGGAGTTTTTCAAAGGAAGGCAAATAGAGTGCAAAAGAAAAAAGAGAAAGAAATAGGGAAAGTAAGCGAGTAAGAGAAAATAGGACACGAGAAAGTAAGTGTTGAATGCAAGGATTAATTCGTGAATTTGTTCAATCATCTTAAATTACGATGGAGATTGTTGTCATTTAAGATCCTCAGTAATACCGACAATGGTCAGCATCGCCCTTTTACAGGCCACTAAGAGTCGCAAATTAAGAATTAACAGCCGATTTTCGTGCATCTAAATCTATTTTCGTCAGTGATTAAAAAATAATGGTCTGTCTAGAACATGGGGTTGGGACCCGGTTTCGAGTGAGGTAACGGCTAGCGTCTTTGTGTACTGTGGCGGGAAGCTATAGAAATTGTTCCTGGGGCTTAAATAGAAATTTATGAGCGTTGATGATCGCTGTGATATCAACAAGATCTCGCCTTAGTGTTGCGAGATTAAATTAACCCTTTCGCCTGTGACAGTGCACGCCCTGCTTCGTCTGCAATAGCCGACTTCCGGTCCCGAGGAAAAAGGCAAGCGATTTAGAGAGTGGGTGACGGGCAGAGTAATGATCGCCGGAAGAGTGACGAGATAAAAGTGAGGTCCCATAGGGAGACATGCCGAATGCGTCCGCCATGTTTTTTTTAGCTATTTTTATTTATTTTTTAGTAACAGAAAGTCAATGAAAGAAAAACAGGAATCGAAGAAGAAGAAAAAATAACAATAAATAAGTGATGGAAATACAAACGCAACAATAGAATGAAGGAAAATGAATGAAAAACTTGTCTAAAACGGAGAATGAAAAGTGCTTCATCTTAAAATTCAAATAACCTAGGAATTAGGATCGAACTCTTAGATATATTGTGTAAAATGACCATAAGTCATTGAGTGAAGTCGTAAAAGTAAAATTAATAACATAAGCAGAAAGAAACGAAGTTTCTGAAGCCCATTATGAAGAAGGACGTCTTGGAGAATTTAACACTCACAGGACATGCGGATAGCAAAAGAAAAAAGGGTAAGTGACCTTGTGGAACTCTCTTCTGGCTCCATGCTTTCCATCCAACTTTGATCTTCAAAAATTTAAATGCAATGTCAATCGTTATCTACTGTTTTCTTGATTACTATTCTATTGTTCTCGCTCCTTAATAATGTTTCTTTTTTTTCTTATTCCTTCACACTCAGTAACCCCTTATGTCATAGTGGCTTTGGGCACCTCAAGGTGGTGTAATGGTTAGCAAGCTCGTCTCGCTAGAACAATTACGACTGAGTAGTGAGTTCAATCCTCACTGGGTGCCTCTTACTTTAGGCCTTGTGCCACATCCAAGGTACGCTATGAAAATCACTATGTTTTATTGGCTTTACTGCCTTGCATGGGGTGAAATGGTTAGAAAACAAATTTAAACGCAATGTCAATCGTTATCTACTGTCTTCTTGATTACTCTTCTATTGTTCTCACTCCTTAATAATGTTTCTCTTTTTTCTTATTCCTTCACACTCAATAACCCCTTGTGTCATAGTGGCTTTACTGCCTTGTATGGGGTGAAATAATTAGAAGACAATTTTAAGTGTAATGTCAATCGTTATCTCCTGTTTTCTTGATTACTCTTCTATTGTTCTCGTTTCTTAATAATGTTTCTCTTTTTTTCTTATTCTTTCACACTCAGTAATCCCCTTGTGTCTTAGTGGCTTTATTGCCTTGAATGAGGCAAAATGATAAAAAATTACTTAATCAATTTGCTTGAATCATTAGTTTAATAGGTGAGTATATATCTAGGAATGGACACGTGACCGACTGGTTAAAACGTTCGCATTCTGAGAAAATAGATCCTTTTTTAAGACATCCTAAAAATAAAAATAAATATAGCCAATCCCCAATTTTATTTTTAAATTTAAAAAAAAATTCTGTAAAAATTCATTTTTTCAAATTCCTGTATTAATGGAGATGATGAAGGTATGTGAATTCTTTGTAATGGAAAAACATTGTTTTCAGTCACAATTGCACCGTTTATTTTTATTCATTCTTTTCCTATAGGCATCAGTACGTCAGTGTGTCTCAATTAGCGTTTCAATTCTAATTTACGTGCTGCTAAACGCTTGGCCACCAGTACCCTACTTGGCATGTTTTTTATTTAAGTTCGCGTAAAAGGGTGTCCCATTCTACGATGTCGGTGGTAATAGTTTTGACAATAAACTGACCATTGGCGACATCATGACACCTTGGAGGTCAACACTATCTCTCCCAGGTTCATTCTCTTGTACGTCATCTTTATAAATTAATGGTGACCCCCAGGCTAGAAATATAGTAGTAATAATAATAATAATAATAATAATAATAATAATAATAATAATAATAATACATAGATTAATCAAATCTAATCGACCAGATATTTGTGATCAGAGACCACAAAAACAGAATATACTTTCTTACTGACATGGCAGTCCCTGCAGACTGTAATGTATCTTTAAAGTTCTTCAAAAAATAATCAAGGATCTTAAAGTGGACTTCTAAAACAAATATGGCACATGAGAAGATCTTCAAAAAACTATCAAAATACAAGGACCTTGAAATCGAAAGTATAAAAATGTGGCGCAGGAGAAGATCTTCAAAAAACAATCAAAATACAAGGACCTTGAAATCGAAAGTACAAAAATGTGGCACATGAGAAGATCTTCAAAAAACTATCAAAATACAAGGACCTTGAAATCGAAAGTACAAAAATGTGGCACATGAGAAGATCTTCAAAAAACGACCAAAATACAAGGAACTTGAAATCGAAAGAACAAAAATGTGGCACATGAGAAGATCTTCAAAAAACAATCAAAATACAAGGACCTTGAAATCGAAAGTACAAAAATGTGGCACATGAGAAGATCTTCAAAAAACTATCAAAATACAAGGACCTTGAAATCGAAAGTACAAAAATGTGGCGCAGGAGAAGATCTTCAAAAAACTATCAAAATACAAGGACCTTGAAATCGAAAGTACAAAAATGTGGCACATGAGAAGATCTTCAAAAAACTTTCGTGTCATAACTAGACACTTGGAAACACTCTGAATCGGAGACTTTCTGAGTGGACTGGATAACTCGAGCTGATGGTATTTCACACTTCTCCCCACCTGCAAGCATATCCGCTGCTTTTATCAAAACCTTCACCATATCGCACACATTTGGCTGTGGTGCATGTGCCCGGTGTACAATTATCAGACTGCGTGTCAGGATGAATATTTTGTTTCCTATATTTTTTTTTTACTCGAGACTTACTTTTTTTGGCATGCTAATCTCTCACTCACTACACCGAAGGTTTTATTCTGGCTGTACAGGACCAATGCTTGCTAAATAGAAATTACCAAGGACACATAATGAAAGATTCTGTTGACTCGAAATGTAATCTGTGATAATATCCAGAAACAATTGACCATCTTGTATCAGGTTGCACGGTGTTAGCACTCAGTGAATATAAAACTCGGCATGATAGAAGGGGGTCAATATCTGGACTGGAAAATATGCAAGTTTTACGGGAAAGAAACAGCAGGGAACTGATATGAACGCCACCCAGAATCGGTTACGGAGATAAGACCTGTAACAATATTTATGGGACTTTACAAGACACACAGACAGAACATCAAAGCTGATCGTCCAGAAATCGGGATCAAGGACCACAAAAGCATAATTTCTTATTGACATGGCCGTCCCTGCAGATTGTAATGTATCTTTGAAGATCTTCAAAAAACTATCAAAATACAAGGATCTTGAAGTGGAAATCTCAAAAATGTATCACATGACGACTTCAATAATTTGTGTTGTAGTTGGAGCCCTCGGATTAATTGAAAAAGATTCCAATAGACTCATTGCTGGAATCCCTGGTAGCCCATGCCTTTAATGAAATACAAAAAAATTGTACCCACAAGTACAGCTCCCACCTTACAAAGGGATTTATCTATGTAAAATATGTGCGATTGTTTTTTTCAAAACTGCTCAGTGAAAAATGTCATGATTCCATCATTTCTGACCTTAGGTCTCTGGTCGGGGCCCGGAAAGAAATGAGTATACACCAGAAAACAAAGGAAATAAAACAATAATAATAATAATAATAATAATAATAATAATAATAATAATAATAATAATAAAAAGACGACGACGACGACGACGACGAAGAAGAAGAAGAAGAAGAAGAAGAAGAAGAAGAAGAAGAAGAAGAAGAAGAAGAAGACAATACACAGAGACAGAACAATCAAAGCTAATTGTCCTGACATCGTGATTAGAAAGGAAATAAAAGAAGAAGAAGAAGAAGAAGAAGAAGAAGAAGAAGAAGAAGAATACAAGACACACAGACAGAACAATCAAAGCTAATCACCCAGACATCGCGATCAAAGACCACAAAAACAGAAGGCGTTTTCTTAATGACATGGCAGTCCCTGCAAATTGTAATGTATCTGAAGATCTTCATAAAATGCTAATAAAATACAAGGATATTAAAGCGGACATTTCAGAAATGTGGCACATGAGGACATCAATAATTCCAGTTGTAGTTGGAGCACTCGGATTGATTGGAAAAGATTCCAATAGACTCATTGAAGGGGCTTCCTGGTAGCGCATGCCTTAAAGAAATATAAAAAATTGTACTCACAAGTACAGCCCACAAATTACGAAGGGCTTTATCTATGTAAAATGTGGGTGCACATTTTTTCTTTGTCTAAAATGCTTAGTGGAAAATATCATGATGCCATTTTTGACTTTTAGACTCTGCTTGGGACCCAGAAAGAAACGAATACACAAGAGACATCAAAAGAAATACTAAAATAATAATAATAATAATAAAACTATTAGTAAAACAAGAAATTACAATAATCATTGTAAAACATAATATTTCAACAACCATCATCACACAGAAAGAGTGTTTTCCACTGCTCTTGAAAATCAGCATTCGTCATTTTGGCGTGTTAACTAGGTTTGGACTCTGACACCGGTGAGGAAATAAAATCGACTTTCTCAGAATACAAGAAAGGCTTAAACTGATAATTTCTAAGTTTAATTTAGTCTGGCACAAGGGCATCAGAGTTGAGTATCATATAACTATGTAACTCACTAATTACATAATCAGTAATCGCTACTTTGCAGCAGAGTGGCCAAATGTGTGCTTTTAGTCCAAAGAGTTCCGTTTCTGGAGATTATCTCCTGTCTAGTCTCACCAGATGATAAACTGTACCCGATTTTCTGGATTAACTAACAACCTTATATAAATTACCTCAGATATACTTTAAACAATTGAGACTAAACGCGTTATGACAACTGTTAATGCATTTTTACGAGATTGAATTATTCTTTGTTATAATTTCTGGATGAGACACAGTATACGCTTTGTCAATATTATCGTGAAAGTCAGTCCGAGCAGGTCCCCTTCTTCAATCTGGAATGCCATCCTTTTATGAAATTTCGAAATGGCCACTCTATACGACAAAAGGGCGTACTCTCTTTTTAATTAAATAGAAGTTTAAAAAAAAAAAAAAACCCAAAAAACTGGATTTAGTCTGGTACAAAACCACAATTTGTATCTCTCACATATGAAGAATTAAGCTGGCTATAATGTTGTTCTAGTGCACTTGCCAAGGGTAAAACGCATAATTCAACGAATTTTAATGATTATAAATAAATTTTCATCCCGGATCGGCCGTCACCCGGGTCAAACAAGGGCCGTGCACCTGAGAGAGAAACTAGTCTTCCAAAAACGAAGAAACACTAGCTCACCAAACCCCGACTATTCCCATCCTTGGACCAAGTGACTCAATGCCAAATCAACTAATAAAAAGAAAACAAACGAAATGGTCTCACAAAGAATATCAACAAGTCATGAAATCATTCTTCGCTGCACCCGAAAATCCAGAAAAGAAAACCCGAAACAGACATACCAAGAACTTCTCACCTTACGAAGGGCTTTGACGATGTAAAATATGTTGTTTTTTTTTTAATTGCTCAGTGGAAAATGTCATCATGCCATTTCTAACCTTAGGTCTCTGGTTGGGACCCGGAACGAAATGTGTGCACACCAGAAATCAAAGGAAAAAAATAATAATAATACATGACCGAGTGGGCCAATATATGCATTGTAAAATTTGCAAGCTTTACGGAAAGAAAACCGTAGGACATTGGTATGAACACCACCCAGGCACGGTTACGGAGATAGCACATGTAGCAATTTTATGGGACTTTACAATACACAGAGACAGACCAATCAAATCTGATCGCCCTGACATCGTGATAAGAGACTGCAAAAACAAAACGTGCCTTCTTATTGACGTGGCACTCCCTGCAGACTGTAATGTATCTTTAAAGTTCTTCAAAAAATTATCAAAATACAAGGATCTTAAAGTGGAAATCTAAAAAAAATAAAAAAATGACACATGAGGAGATCAACAATTTCAATTGTAGTTGGAGCCCTCGGATTGATTGGAAAAGGTTCCGATAGATTCATTGAAGGGAATCCTGGTAGCCCATGCCTTAAAGAAATGAAAAAAAAAAAAGTACAGCCCATACTTTTCGAAGGGATTTATCTATGTAAAATGTGTGTGATCTTTGTTTTTTTTTTCTCAAAATTTGCTCAGTGCAAAATGTCATGATGCCATGTTTGACCTTAGGTCTCTGGGCAGGACTCGGAAAGAAATTAGTACACACCAGAAATCAAAGGAAATAAAATAATAATATTAATAATAATAATTCCCCGTACAGAAAAATGGTATGAAGACAAATCCTCACCAGTGTTTGGTGACAAGTTGACTTTACTATACATACGGCCATACTATACAAGGAAGATAATGTAATAGCAAACACTTCACCATACAGCGGACTGCATTATCCAAACTAATGAACCAGATATAATTATCCCGTATTATGAAAACATATCGGTAAAAGAATTTGACAACATTTCAAAAGACCTGGGGATAGAAATTGCAATAATGTAACATTTAAACGAAACTACTATTCCGGTAATATTAGGAGCACTATGGTTGATTAAAAAGAATGCTGATACACACATTAAGAAACTTCCAGGGAATCCATCATTATCTAAGAGTTTAGATACAAAAAATTATATTCATAAATAGCGTTCACATATTTAGAAAACTCTCTCTCTCTCTCAATATAATGTTTTCTCAAAAAGCTCTTTCTTTAGCGTAGATCTTGGGTAAAAGACTTGGTAATGGATTGTATCAAAGAGAAAATCTGGAGATAAAAAATAATAATAATCAACTAAGGCGCACTTCAAACGACAGCAGAAGAAAAGAGAAATTGTCGGAGTCAGCAACGAGGATGGCATCAAGTCTAGACTCACGGGAAGAGAAAAGAACAGAGAACAAGGACAAAATCAAAAGCTATACTAAAACAAACAGAAAACTGAAAACCAGAAATCACAAAGGCTGAAATTCAGAAATTAATGATATGGACACTGCAAAGGACAAATCAAGAGAATAGCAGATAAATCGACATGGCTACGCAAAGGAAACCTAAAAAGAGAAACTGAGTTTCTCTGAAAGCGGCACAAAAAACTCATAAGAACGACATTTATAAAGAGCGGGATCGATAAAACACAGAAAAAACAGCAAACGTAGAAAATAAAGATGAGAAAGTCAAGGAAAAAAAAAATCAAAGAATTTAGTAAGCTTGCCCAGAAAGAATACAAGAACAGGCATCAGTGGTGATCCACTGGGAAACCTTGAAGCCAATATAAACGAAACATTTAAACGGATATGAATGCAAGAAAGTGAAAATACTTTAAGTCTATCTGTCTATATTTCTAAGATGAGGTATTATGTACATTATTTACATTATTCAGACTATTGTCCTCATCTTTGTCGCCATATTTATTACAACGTTTTGGCCTTTCAGTATCTGTCTATATTTCTGAGATAAGGTATTATATACACTGTTTACATTATTCGGACTATTGTCCTCATCTTTGTCACCATATTTATTACAACGTTTCCAACCACCGGAAGAAGGCCGGAGCGTACAATGGCCGAAACGTTGTAATAAATATGGCGACAAAGATGAGGACAATAGTCCGGATAATGTAAATAATGTACTTAAAGGTATCTCGACCATGACAGAGAGCTGAGGTTGTTGGTGAACAACATCAGAGCGCACTGGTAAAAAATAGTTCCGAAAAGCATCGAAAAAGACTGGAAGAGGTTGGAATCATGCAAATAATAAAAAATGCTGAAAACGTCTCGGATGCTGGAGAGGGTGCGGAAGTATTGAGGAGACTTGATGTCACTTAATCTCCAGTTTGAGCATTGTCGTGGTGGAAGAAGAAGAAGAAGAAGAAGAAGAAGAAGAAGAAGAAGAAGAAGAAGAAGAAGAAGAAGAAGAAGAAGAAGAAGAAGAGGAGGAGGAGGAGAAGAAGAAGAAGAAGAAGAAGAAGAAGAAGAAGAAGAAGAAGAAGAAGAAGAAGAGGAGGAGGAGGAGAAGAAGAGGAGGAGGAGGAGAAGAAGAGGAGGAGGAGGAGGATAAGGAGAAGGGGGAGGATGAGAAGAGGAAGAGGAGGAGGAAGAGGAGGAGGAGAAGAAGAAGAGGAGGAGGAGGAGAAGAAGAAGAGGAGAAGAAGTAGAAGAGGAGAAGAAGAAGAAGAGGAGGAGGAGGAGAAGAAGAAGAAGAAGAAGAAGAAGAAGAAGAAGGAGGAGGAGGAGGATTATTTTTGCATAGACGAATCAAGAAAATAGCATTTAACCTCTTGCATTAGTTTGTTGCCAGCATACCAGAATCGAAGAAACAGAGATGGGGCCGTTTATCTGAATTTAAAGACCCATCGAGCTATTGACAAAAAATCTACAGCTTGTTTGATTCGGGCGTATATGGATTCTTGGTATAGGTGGGGGAGATATTGTCGAGAGATGAGTATCAAAGATAAATGCGTGTTGCCTTGAGAACCATTCAGGGAAATGTTCAGATATTCTGATTTCCCATTCTTTTTTTTTTATATGGGTGGGGGACCTGAACGAAAAAAGAAAGAAAAGAAGGAAAAAAAACCCCCAAAAACGAAATATTGTTATTATTAAAAGCCTGTATTTATTTGTTTTCTCTTTCTCGGGGATGAGATGCAAACGCTTACGTGTTCACTTCGGTTTTCATGTTTGTAGTCATGTGCGCTCTGGTTAATGAGGGATAAGATGGAAAATGCCAAGTTTAGACAATCGTGGTTGGAAGAACAACGTCTGTGCTGTCTGTGTTCCAAACTGACTTACGCACACCGAATCTTCAGTTTCAGCAGAAACGAAGATGCTTATAAAATCATCGTTCATATTTTCTCTCTCCCTACCATCATTCTCTCTCTCTCCGACCCCAACATGTCTCTCTCTCCCTCCCCACCACCTCTCTCCATCACCTCTTTCTCCCTCCCCACCACATCTCTCCCTCCCCACCACCTCTCTCCCTCTCCCTCCCCACCACCTCTCTCACCACCTCTTTCTCCCTCTCCACCACCTCTCTCACTCTCCCTCCCCACCACCTCCCTCACTCTCCCTCCCCACCACCTCTCTCACTCTCCCTCCCCACCACCTCCCTCACTCTCCCTCCCAACATCTCGCTCTCCCTCCCCATTACCTCTCTCCCTCTCCCTCCCCACCACCTCTCTCCACCACCTCTTTCTCCCTCCCCAGCACCTCTCTCCACCACCTCTTTCTCCCTCCCCAGCACCTCTCTCCCTCTCCCTCCCCATCACATCTCCTCCTCTCCCTCCCCACCACCTCTCTCTCCCTCCCTCCCAACATCTCGCTCTTCCTCCCCACCACCTCTCTCTCCCTCCCAACCATCTCTCCTATCATCCAGTCTCGCCCAAGTTTCTAAGGTTCTTAGGTTTAATTGTAAATAATTTTTGATATTTAATTGAGCTATGCTCATAATTATCAATTGACATGCATGAACCTTTATTTTCACTCCGTATATACATATATACATACATATATGTATATTCGACTCTCCCATCGTATTCGACGTATGAGGGTCAAGCAGCTCAGTTCCCGGGAACCGACAGCCAGACACCAGCAAATATGACTTGATTATAGCTTTGAAAGCTTCGTGCAGAACCAAGCACAATTTTGAAGGGCCGAATACAGAGACCCCTGGTGCACGACATGCCACAAGGTCCCCAAACAACCCTCCGCAGGTTTTGAATTCAGAGTTTTACTTCTCCTAAACTAGTTTCCAACCAAGGCTATAGAACCTGGTCTGTCCTGCTATTTATCCATAGCTGAGGGGAGAAGAAGAGGATTAATAACTTTCCCAAGGGTATAAGCACGTAAGGGTATAAGCAATCCAAGCCGCTATTTATTACTCCACCGTATATATATTCAAGGCCGGCATGCTCCAGCAATTTCTTTCTCAGTGACTTATTTTAGGAGTGTAGCATTTTGTAAATTAAAATTGGAGTTGAATTTATTTTTATGTATGACTAAAGTATTTGAGACCTCAAAAAAAACAAAAACAAACAAACAACTTAAGTAATGGACTAGTCATACATAGAAATAAATTCATGAACAATTTTTATTTTAAAATACTACACTCATGAAAAAGAATATATATATTTGTGTAAATATATGAATTGCACATAGAACGCTGTTGTTATAGAAACAGTGCCCCATGTTATATAACTGAACTGTAATGTATATATATTAATGAATATACATGTTCCACACCGTTTGCACTACTCAGAGTTTCCTGTGTTGAGTATATACGGCTAAGAATTTCATGTCATATATATATATATATATATGGTGTACTCTCACGTAATATTCGTCTTATGAGGTTCAAGCAGCTCAGTTCCTAGGAACCGACAGCCCAGACACCAGACATATGATTTGATTATAGTGGTGAAGGCTTTTGTGCAGAACCTGCCACAATTTTGAAGGGCCAATACAGAGACCAGGTGCACTACGTACTACAAGGTCCCCAAACGAACCTCCGCAGATTTTGAATTTAGAGTTCTCCTAGACCAGTTGACATCCAAGGCTATAGAATCCAATCTGCCCTGCTATTTATCCATAGCTGAAGGGAAAAATAGGATACATACCTTTCACGTAAATGAATGTAATGGATTCGACTGGAATATATATATATATATATATATATATATATATATATATATATATATATATATAATATTCCAGTCGAATCCATTACATTCATTTACGTGAATTTATGAATGTAATGGATTCGACTGGAATATATATATATATATATATATATATATATATATATATATTCCAGTCGAATCCATTACATTCATTTACGTGAAAGGTTTCTGACAATAGCTCAATTAGATCTCATTTAAATATTCATGGTGACCTACCGGGCACAATTCGTAAAATACTTGTTGACAACACTAATATAATAGCATCATCCACATGCAAAAAAAAGTTTAAAAATAATGGAAGCCTTATTAATAAAAACAAAAAAAAAACAACACTTAATAATATTAACTTTGAACATGGACATAATATCTTGACCGTGTTTTGAAAAATGAAAACCTTTTATAAAACATACATACAACAAACTATTTCTTATTTTAACTGTTAAAATATTTAATCCTTGAAAATGGCTAAATGTATAGCCGAAAGTGACCGGATAAAAAGAACATTCGGACAGTTTTTTATATAATATTAACATCCGAAAAGAAAAAAATTATTAGATCGCATGAGAAATTGTATAAAAAAATAAATAAATGCAATTTGTCTGTCGTATTCAATGAAATGTGCATGAAAGAAGGATTGCTGCTGCTTAAATACACCCATATATATATATATATATATATATATATATATATATATATATATATATATATATATATGTGTGTGTGTGTGTGTATATATATATATATATATATATATATATATATATATATATATATATATTGATGTAAATAGAACAAATAGTGTATTTCGTATAAAATCCTTGGATATAAAGAATGTAATGGATTTTATATAATATTCAAGCGACGATGTGCTTTGTAGACACACGCACTCACACAGAGAGAGACACACACAGATATATGCGTAAACAGAGATACAAACACTTTGATTAGTGAGAGCATATTGATTATTGATGCGATTTCCTAGTCGAATATCAATCCTGAATATTTAAAAGTGATCAATAATGCTTTTACCCTTTTGTTTATGAAGGTGATTGACTTTCTAATCGACGTTACATTTCCCAAAACCGTTCGAATATTTCCTTCTCGGCCATTTTTAATATCGCATAAGGATTCATAGTTGTTGCTAGACGAAGTGGAATGGATTAAGTTATATAAATCTATACGTATCATCAACCGCATACAAAACAGCTTGAAATAGGCTATTCCCATGTTGAGGTAATTATTGTTTTTTTTTTTCTGTAAAAGTACATATGCTCTGTTATAATAAATACATCGAGCTCTCTGTGGATCAGTTTTAATAATTAATATTACTAGGATGCACCCAGATTATATACCAACGGAGCGATTACCTGTATCATATATATATATATATATATATATATATATATATATATATATATATATATATATATATATGTATTAAGGAATTGTATTCCTGATCAATCAAAATTCATAAATAATTATATAGGCCACACTACAACATGTCTGACATGCAAACTCACTCTACACCTTTCGGACAATAGCTCAATTAGATCGCATTTAAATATTCATGGAGAACTACCGGACACTATTCGTAACATACTTGTTGACATGTAACAGCATCATCTATATGCAAAAAAAAGGCTAAAAATAATGGAAGCCTTATTAATAAAAACAAAAAAAACAACACTTAATAATATTACATGGGCACAATATTTTGACCGTGTTTTGAAAAATGAAAACATTTTATAAAACATACATACAACAAACTATTTCTTATGTAAGAGTTAAAATATCGAATCCTTGAAAATGGCTAAATGTATAGCCGAAAGCGCTCGGTTAAAAAGAACATTCGAACTGTTTTTATATAATGTATCATCCTAAAAGAAAAAAATTATTAGATCGCATGAGAAATTGTATAAAAAACTAAATAAAAGCACCCTGTCTGTCGTATTCAATGAAATGGGCATGAAAG
>OZ038506.1:6925912-6928412 GCA_964036315.1 Acanthosepion esculentum
GGGGCCGAGGCGAGGGATAAAGAATATTGAACGGATGGTCAGTCGTCCGTTTGGTTGTTTGTTTTGGTTGGGAAGAAAATGGTGGAACGGGATGTCCAAACCAGACAGCAACGTACGCCGCACCACAAGGATTTGTGTTCTTCTGAGATCCGGACTGGGATCTGTGGGACAACGATACGCACGGTGCCGTCTCCATATTTGCCAGACGATAAGAACCATCTCCTATCCATAACCAAACCTCGACCCGCCGATCGGGGATGCATTTCATCTAGCGTTTCTATCTCTTGGGTATCTGTGTGTACAGTCAAGGCATTCTTTGGATTAGACAATCGCAGTGCAGAGGGATTGTGGGTAGAGTGGGAGGTTTTTTGTTTTTTAAGAGAATGAAGTTTTGATACGAGCATGAATCCTTGCTTTTCCACATTCAACGCGAGTTCGCACACACACACATACACATTTTGGTAAAAGCTGAGTGGTCAGTAGATTGGTTTGCTTTGTTTTGTTTCACAGCATATCAACCTCAATGGGTTATTTAATGCCGACAAGATTATTGCTGGTAAGATTTTTCTTTTTCAACAAATATACTACCATTGTCAGAGGGTGGATTGTGAAAGGCAACCTTCAGTATTGATTAAAACCTCAAATACTTTGCCGAAAAGCGGTGGGAGACTAATAAAGCGATTTACATCACATTTCTTTAGGACCACGCCTGGGATCCCGTCCCCTTCCCTTACTTTATGGTGACCAGTGACGAGGTTATACGCATATATCAATCAGTAAAATCTCAGTTCTAGGGAGAAAATCAGGTGTGGCTACTCTAAATGAGTGTTGAGTTGGAAGAGAATTTCCGAGCAAAGCATTCGACCTTATCTGTTGTAGATGTCAGGACTTCTAATTGATCGAATAGAAGAGGGATTGATGATTTTCTGTTGTTCAGCACACTCTTGCAAAGCTGCCAATAATCTCTAGAACTGAACTTGTGAGAGGCTATACGTTGTTTCATTCTGTCAGCAAAAAGTAACTTCACTTCTTTGATAACATGCTTGCATTCATTATGAGCAGAGGCAAAGAAACATCTGTTTCAAGTCAGACATATCACTCTGGTACAACCGGAAAAGGTGATTCCTGTGGGCTATAGTGGCCGAGCATGCAAGTGAGAACAAAGGAGATGAACGTGGTTTCACTTGATATTTTCATGCAGGAATGAAAGCTTTGAAGCCAGCTTTCCACCAGTAGGAGACTTTGGTGCACATTTTTGAACCGGAGTTCTTAAAAACAGGAATGACAGAGGAGGTCTTCCAACAAGCCAGGAAACAGCAAGGCAAGTGGAGAGAACTGGAGCTGGTTTGGGAGTACATTTCTTTAGGATGATGACTGAGATCTCATCACGCCTGCTTGCCTTGTGGGAGTCTAGTTTAGAAATGATGTCTGAAACCAGTGACAGGGTTAGAGCCTCTGTTCTAGGAGGGAAATCAGGTGTTAGTACTCCAGATGAATCGAATGTGGTGTTGGAAGAGAACTTCCGAGAAATGTATTCAACCTTATCCACTGTAGATGTCAGTTCTAATTGATCGAATAGAAGAGGGATTGATGATTTTCTGTTGTTCTGCACACTCTTGCAAAGCTGCCAATAATCTCTAGAACTGAACTTGTGAGAGGCTATACGATGTTTCATTCTGTCAGCAAAAAGTAACTTCTTTGAGGACAGACTTGCACTTGTTATGAGCAGAGACAAAGAGACGTCTGTTGCAATCAGACGTGTTGCATTGGTACAGCCGGAAGAAGTGATTCATGTGGGCTATAGCGACCGAGAATGCAGGTGAAAACTAAAGAGATAAACGCGGTTTAACTTGGTATTTCCTTCCATTAATGAAGGCATCGATGGCAGCTTTTGACCCAGGTGGAGACCTCAGACGTGCATTTTAACAGGATGATTAAAAACTTCATTCTAAGAGATGTCACGAAGGAAATCAGGGAACGACTCCCAATCTGCTCGTTGATAAAGGAAAGATATTCTGTTGGTAGGAGGTTTGGGGTTATTTATTGGAAGATGTTTACCTCATGTTCAGATTTGCCAAAAGGGCAGAGCTGGGTAGTACGACAAGAGTAACATAGTGTGTCCTCGGGGTTGCCCACTGGGGGGAGCTTACAGGGACACCCTTCAATGCGCGACATGGCACTGCAAGAACACTGATATTATGATACTGTTGATCAAAGTAGCTTCTCAAGAAGCTGCGCTAGTGTTCGGCTCCTAAATACCAGTCGGGAATAGCAACCTGAAAATTGCTAACCCGTTACCCTCAGTATAAAGGGACATTGCCACCATCCATGTATATACAAAAGAAATCATGACATCACCACTATTAAGGCCTGAGAGAGGGAAAGGAAAGGGAAATCCCTTCCTAAACAGAATTTTTAAACTACAATTCTCCATGGTTTAAAAACAGTAAAATCGACCCTGTTAACAGAAACGCTCCTCTGTGGCTCAATCGGTAAAAGC